>KN834755.1:0-85449 GCA_000827265.1 Collybiopsis luxurians FD-317 M1 | reverse complement strand
ACTTAAATCTAACCAACTAGTACAACTGGATTCACTGATACAGCTTGCACAAAGCTCTTAGAAAGTAAGTGTAAGGTAAAACTTTATTTAGAGTGGTAGATAAAGTGGGGGGAAGAGTTCTTTTTCTTTTTTTTCTTAAGGCTCAAAATCCCCAAGTATTTATATTACAAAAATTATATTACTTCCTATTTAAGCAATTTGACTCACAACAACTCCAATTGACTCTAGTTGACTCCGCTTAAAATTTTCAAAAGCTTCATTAGCCTTTTATAGTATCCATGACTCATTGTAATATGACCTGAGCTCAATGAGTAAGCAGAATCTCCTACCTTATCTTATCAGAGAGCTCTCTAGAGATTTTTACACTCTGAAAATATTTCTAATAATTATTTAATTATTTATCGGTAATTTCTTGAAACAGGAATGGCTCCTGACAGCATGGAAGTTGCTGAGCAATGTTTCGAATTTCATGTGGATGAATGCAAACATTGCCTGATGCACTTGGCTGATTGTGAGGTTTATCTTTTCTTCCCTCATTTAGTTTTGCCCAGCACTTGGTAGAATGAGCTTGAGCAATCACCAACTCTTCCAAATATGTTAAACCAGATAATTGGTCAGGAACTTCACCAATCCAACAACCATTTGCCCAACTCAGAAGAGGAATTGATACAAATTTATTCCCCTTCACAGAATGGACACAGAGGTGACAAAGATTATAACCACCATTTACAATTTTATGAGATGCAATTAGTGGTTGCCCTTTTAATTTGCGCAAATGAGCAGTGTTTTGCTCCAGTAAACTGATATCAAGTTCACCCACTTCACACCTCCTTGAACACTTCATTAATTCATTGCAATTGCAAAATGAACAAGGGCTTTTCTTGAGAGAGGAACCATTGACATCATCAAGGAACTCTTGTAACATCTGCAATGTGCACATTTATTGTTCCAGTAAGCTATAAAATCTAAAAATAATTCTTACCTGCTTTGAATCATTTTCACTATTTATTTGTGGCCAGTTTTCTCTCCACCATTGGCAATCTTTGCATTTGGTAGAAGCTGATTGAAAGGAAGGAATTGGTAGTATAGTATGAGCAGCAACCTGATCCTCTGCATGGATGCAGCATGATTTGGAACATTCATGGTATATTATATCATTTGTCAGCCTTCTGGAAAGCAGGAAATTGACACTTAGTCCATGCTCAACCGCAAACATCACCCTCCGCATATTATCTGCAGTTGGTAATAAAGTGGAAACAAGATACTGAAAAACATTCCTCTTGTCACTGACTGCAATCCCTTCAACATATGCAACTATTGCACAGATATCAGATGTGAGGAAAAGAATAGTACAAGGCTGACATTTGACACAGGGTATGTTACCTACTAGTTGGGGAGACATGTTTGATGAAGTTTTGATTGGGGTTACCATAGACATAGTGCCAACTCAGGCAAAGCAGCAACAGCCACTTCATAGTGCGATAGCTGGATTAAACACAATGCTGAACATACATGGGTCCTTAGTTTGCTACTTATGACTGCAGCTGTTCCTCATGATATCTTGTGGTCAGCTGCGAAGGACAGCAACTGAGCATATGATTTCACATCAGGAGGAAGATGGCCAATAATATAATGAAAAATGGCCCGCTTCCGTTGATCATCTAGCTCAATATAGCATTGATCAGCTGAACAAAGGTTGATATCAATATGCAAAATGAGGAAGAAAAGGCAAAAATGTACACATTGCACGTTCTGTATGAGAACGCTTCCTACTTGCACTTGTCACCAGATCAGCTGATTGCTTCATATTTATTCTCCAAATTATAATAGTAGGAAGTCGAAAAAAAATGCTGAGGAGCAATTCCTTTATATACTTTTTTGTGCACTGCCACAAATAATGACAAGACCTGCATATGTTTACCTATTTTTTTTTCTTTATACCTGGTGTGCAAATGATGACGTATAATATGAAACAGAGAACGTGATGCGATCTTCACATAAGCAAAAGTCAGATACCACTTGGAAGAAACAAAACTGAACAGTTTGTTAATGATATCTCATGCCTCCGGCCAAATCTGTTCAGTGTTCCTCACACTGGGCAACAAAAAGACCTTAAATGGCCTCACCATGATGTCTCAAAATCCTCAAGCCCACACCTGAATTTTGAAATGTTATGGAAAATTTCCCACTGCAATGCTACATATACCGGAAACCAAAATACAGTTGGTGACAGACAGCCCGATAAAATATATACAAAATATTGAAAATACAAAGATAGTAAAACAAATAGTCACAGTAAAGTCTCAGATCAAACTTCAACTGCTTTCAAAGAAAAGAATGCTAGGATGGGGTACAAATACCAGTACATCAGAAATGATATTTAAGATCTCATTTTTACCATCAATGATGCAAAATTCAAACTGATGGCCCCAAACTGAACTCAGGCCCCACGTGACCCCACTCTATCTAAACTGAAATGAACGCCGGGCCGAGTCAAACCACTTTTTGAGTTTTATTTCTTTCAGGAGTTTCTGAGCGTTTCGCTTTCAAATGATCAGAGTTACTTCCAGAATGCCACTCTGCCTCAATCTTCTAAAACTTTTTTGAGCACTGTAAAAGGCACTATCAATGTCCCAAAGTTGCAATCGGGCCAAAAATTTATTTCATTTGAGTGCAATTCTGATACAGCACACTTCAAATTTCAATACAAGCTTTTATGCATGTATTCAAGAGACCTGTCAACTTTATTTCGTAGAATTTTAGGAGGAAACTATTGGGGATTTTTGGAAAGCATCGAAACTTCAATTGCAGTTCAATTTTCGAAGCCGGCTCATACTTTGACTGCTTCAAAACTCCTAGGAATCATACTACAACTAAATTGCACCTATTTAATAACTAATCTGTTCTGCAATTTTTCAGACTTGAGTAACACCTAGAACTTGCTTCGAACAAGTCAAGAACACAGAAGCTGCAATTTTCCCATACGCTTCGGAATCGTCGGACCGGTTTACAACTCCAGCCATTTTCTGACCTCAAACCGGCTTCGCATTGGCCATACCTGGAGCCATTTTAAAATCCTGAAACTTGATTGAATTGAAGCTTAGGATATATTTACAATATATAGAAAAAATGGAGCTCATCTGCTTCATAATGCAAAAGTTTTCCTATACCGACATTTTAGGTTGCAATCCTGAGACAATGATTAGTACCAATCGCTGAAATTAATTGCATCATGATTATAATACAACAAAATCACTCTATGAGCAGAGGGACAACTTTACGGCAACCTAGGAGCCATACCTTTGACCCTGATTCCCCATTCGCCAGTTGTTGGAATGTAATCTTGGTGCGTGATGACCTGGGGCCAACGGATGAGGGTACGTTCAAGTTCCTACTGCTTGGCCGTTGTTCCTGATGACCTTCCAGTATTTTGCCTTCTAGCTTCGTAAACTGTCCATCATCTTCCGGCCCGCCAATCTGAGTGTGGTTACTCGCTGCACTAAAGTCCGAGTCCCAGGTAAGTAAGTGTTGTGCTTTCAAACGTAAAGCAAATGGAGTGGGCTGCGCGTAGAGATGATTGGTAGTTCAATCAATGTCACTGAGCTTCTGTTTACACCGTGTCAAGCATGTCAAATGCCGGTTCAGCCCGGGGTTGGAAAACGTTCTTGCTGAGCGAAATGTGTAAAGATCCATTGATCTACATCGGAGGGCTACGCATGGGGATGCCAGTACATTCATCAGGCTGAAAGTGATCAGTGGCATAAATGGAGAGTTTGACTGTCGATTCTGCCCAGAGAAACATATGGCTTTATTTACTATTTGGATCACGGTCGTCTCTATTCTTACGGTGTTGTTACAGGTTGCAATAACTCAGATGCGTCGGAGTGGAGTTACACAGGCAATTGTGCGTGACACTCGAGTCATATTGGAGTCGAGAGCTTCGTCAGAATCAAAAGTATTATAGACGAATGGCAAAAACGAAGACCAAATAAAGTTCTGAACTAGAAAAGAGCTTCCGGAAGGCTCCCAGCGGGACTCGCCAGAGCGAAGGCGGCTGTGGACTTGTACTCACTTACTTGACCCCTATACGGCGCCTTACTACTTAGCACCAAGGATTCGGCTAATACTGCATGCAAAAAAGGCACAGAGCAACCTTGTCTCATGCATCCAGTAGTACTTTGAGCATAAGTCGGAAAGCATGACTATCTATTTTATTGCGCTTATGGACCATTGCAATGCATTCGGAGAGGGTTGCATGGGGGGTTTTATATCTCAACACATACGGTTAAGAATTTCTTTCGGCGTAGTGAGTCTTCTTACCAATACCGCATATGTTTCTTACATTGCCTCATTTTGATTCCATATTCACTGATACCTACTTTCTTAATCCAGAGTTTGACATTGTCAATATCGCAGGATTATTCTCAATATGTACGAAGCCACGAAGGAGCTACTTAAGAAAAGAGGAGCTAGGTACTCTGAGAGGTCATAACTTTCTGTAAAACCGAGTCGCTTGAAATGCTAATCCGTGTTGCTAGACCTAAATTCATGATGAAGAACGAATTGTGAGGCCATCATGAATGTTATCTGCGTGGTATGATATTGACCTATGCTGACCTAGGTTAGGGTAAGTGCAAGACACCCGCAAGCACAAAGTCGAGCTTAGAGATCATTGATACAGCTGGAAATGGAACTTTGTCAATATGTCGTACGGACCCGACTGCCAAATGGAGAGCTCGTCGAAAGGAAGTTTTCACAGACCTCCTTTAGTAAAACACATCACCCCTAATCTTCCCGAGAATTATGAACCTCAAGAACTTAAAGCCGTGCGAAGCTTTCTCCTCGACATATACAAGCCACCAGAAAGATATCTGGATCATATGTGAAGGTCAGTATCCCTTTGATGACACCCATTCGCATTTCTGTTATCTAAGTGTACCGAATTTTGGCCGGAAGAATGGCTGGTTCAATCCATCTTTTCAGTAATCTACGGATTCGACATTAAAGCAGTTAAAGATTCCGTCCACATAGATATTGCCCAACGAGCCTCTACTGGATTCATATCGGCGTGTCTACCATCGAATTTCCTTGTGGTGTACAATTATACACTACTCGATTGTATCTACTATATTCCTACAGGATTCCTTGCCCTGGCTACAATACGTACCTGCTTGGATCTCTGGGGCCTCAATCCAGCGTAAGGCTCAAGTACGGAGGGAGGATATGGAGCAAGTTTTACACCAACTATCTTCTGTGATTAAACGTCAAGTAGTGAGTACCGTGCATCTGCGTCTAGAGTTGTCAAATTCATTTCTGCCAGGCCGAGGGAAGAGCGGAGCCTTGCTTTGTCGCACATTGTATGCAAAATCTCAGCGGTAATCTTGAGAAGGGCAAAGAAGAGAAGGTAATTATGGAGACGGCAGGCACGATGTATTAAGGTAGTACTTGCGGACCTTGCGAAGATGAATTCTTCCTTGCTTTCGAATCTCAGCGGGAACCGACACAACAGTCACTGCCCTTGCGAGCTTTTTCCTGGCGATGGTCAAGTATCCAGAATATCAGAAAAAAAAAAAACACGGTAAGCTCTTCTGACAAGTCATCCATAAGTCGCACTCACGGAAGGCCATGCACTCAGGGCCATACTGCACGACGAGAGAATCTTCAGTGATCCTTATACCTTCAACCGAGATCATTATTCGCCCCGAAGGTGGTCAGTGAAATATAAATTCCCTAAACGACGTGGGATTAGGGTTTGGCCGTCGAATCTACCCGGGAAAAGATATGGTCTTATCCGCTATTTGGATTAGGGTCGCCTCTGTTCTCGCAGTGTTCGATATATCTCGAATGCGTTGGATGCAATTGGACAGATTATAGACCCACTGATAGAGTATGACAGTGGGAAGTTGCGAAGATGCGTGACTTTTTCTGTGCAAGTTTGAATAAATGCGTCGGTGATGATAATTATTTCTCCCAGTCGACCGTCCCCTTTCAAGTGTTCAATCAAGTTCAGATCGCCTGAACGGCTGGATGCTATCAAGGCAGGCATTGATTTGGCAAAGCAATGGAGGGTGGTACACTGTGAGTGACGCTTGACTCTAAATAGGCCATATTGGACTGGAGATTATCTTGTATATGTGAGAGCCGGAAGTACCAGTAGATTCAAAGCAGTGGTGGCATTTGGTCATTGTAGAAAAAACGAAGAGTTCCGAACTACTAGTATTTTTTGAGTTAGATATCTGGTTTCCAGAGTCTAGTTAAATCAAATGTTGTTATTCGTAGGCCTGGGTCGTTTTCTCCAAGATTCTGGGATGATAAATGCTCCCCCAAAGCCAACGCCATTGGGTGGCAAATGTCTTCGAGCGGAGGCACTCAAGTCAAGTGCCTGCCAGTCATTTTAATTTGACGCCCAAAGTTTCAGCTTCTTGAATTGCTCTTTTTGGTAGTGTCCAACGCCTGCGAAAAATTTGGGCGCTTATTTGGGCGTTTTGTACGAAAAAACTTCGAAAACATGGCAAGGGCAGATAGTATAGCAATGACAAGGGATTCCGCATAGATTTATAGAGATAAAATGCTTAGAATGCTAGTCTCTTTGATATGTTCTGCCCCATTTTGTACAATATATCCTATTAACAAAGATATTGTTAAAGTTCAGTCATAATTAGCAGATAAATTAACAAGAAAGAAAAATGAAGGAGTTTAGGGCAGAACATTTTTTTTGTTGAGGGAAAATAAACAAGTTTCCCTCTCAAAGTTTTGTAGCCAGGGGGGGTTATACACTACAAGTCGATTTCGCAAGATTTGGCTGGGACTTAGACAAAAGTTGTGATTACATCATGTATAAAATCTCGCTTCGGTCGCATACCAATCCTTCCCCCATTCACTTTCCTCTTCCGCTGAGGCTATATACCCTCATTTCTATTGCTTATACTTCTATCAACGCTTTGCTCCATGGCTGCAGCTTCAAAATTGTCACGGCTTGCCAGTTATCGCTGCAAACCTCGATCCAGCTATACCTTCTGGCACTTAAGTGCTATATGCCTCTCACAACAAATTTTGGCTCTAATTCTATGATTTAAAATATATAAGATACTAAAAACACATTAATTTGATGTTATATCTATTTTACTACACTGTAGAAGCTATACTGAAGGCAAGCGAAGTAGTTGAGTACGATTTGCCATGTTTTCGCAGGAAACCTTGCTTAGTCAGCTCACAAATTCTTCACAGGCATTGGACACTACCACTCTTTTCACCGTTCACGTCTTGCACGCGTAGTGAGTCTCCTTACCTTTACCTACCATGTTTCTTACAGCAACATAGGTCGATGTACGGCGTATATGGGTCGACCGCACGTTCAAGTCGATTAGCCTCAAGGACATTGCGGCCAGGTACTACGGTCGATTCGAAATCAACCTTTTCTTGTTCCGCTGCTGCTCAGAAAAAGCACAAGGGTACAACGACCGTCAACGGTCTTCCTATCCCAGACCAGAAGAAACCACTTCCATCTCGACCCGCACCCTCTAACGAACAGTTTGAGCTATTCACGAATCATGTCGAGTCACTACTGAAGAAGAACGCGTCCCCCCCTCCGGGATGGAAACATAGTCCTACATCGAGTACGTCTAGGTCATTTTGCCATTGTTTCTACTTTTTAAAACTAGGTACTATCATAGACGGCGAGTTTAAACGCCTCGCGAGCAAAATTCCCTCAGTGAAAGGTTTTAGAGCAAATTCATTGGATAAAACAGCTTTTGTTCATGCTGGTGAAAGGTTGAAGGATAATACGCTTCCTGGTACTGGAGATATAGTGTCAGAAACTAGCAGTCTGGTATTAGAACCGGGTACTTTTGTTGAAATCCGGAGGTGTGTTAACTCTCATGTCTTGCTCGCTCTCAATGCTAATATTATGCAGATCTTCCACATCTACTAATGCTGTCATCCTTGGATATGACTATATCGATCGTCAAAAGGCTTTCAACTCGCTCTCCTCGACTGGAGAAGTTTGGTCCCATACCAGTGACGATGTCCTATTCGATATCCCAAATTTTACCTCGTACGATCTGGCTGCGCGTTGTGGTTCGGGTCCGATAGCGAGCAGTAAGGCTGAGCTGGCCGCAAGAGTGGAAGTGTTGAAAAAGCTGAGGGTGATACAGAAGGACTGCGAGGATGCCATCAATATTATTGCCAGTCGAGGGTTAGACGTGTACGAAACCGTTCGGGCGAAGGACGACGAAACAAAGTGGGGACAAGTCAGTATCGCTGAAGTTGCTCGACTGCTTTTACCCAATAGGCAGCCAACTGTGGCTCATGTTTTTGCGGCTCACAAGTTTCTCGTGTCCAACTCTCTTCATTTCGTCGTTAGCCATGACTACAACACTTCGAGGAAATTCGAAGTGAGACCGCTGGCGGATGTGAAGCGCTTCGAGTTGATTAGCAAATGGACAAAAGGAGCCGATGAAGAGGGAAAGTTGCAAGCGTTTATTCGGAAGGCGAAAGACTTGATTAAACAGAACCCATCTCAGACCCGGATAGGTCCTCCAACGAAAGCTATCGTTCCAGCCCATACATGGTCTCCCTCCGATATTTCTATTATCACATTCCTCCTGCAATTTCTCCGCCCACAATATCGATCCCAACAAGATCCCTTCCTTCCCGTGGTCCAGGAAATTGTCAAGCAGATTTACGAAGAAGGCGATGTCTTTGATGAAACCGTTCATAGGCTCCTGCTCGATATAGGTGCTGTAGCGCCCTGGCAGAATGTGACGGAGCTAAGAGACGATTTGGACCTGGACTTGGATGGGAGACAAGAATCGGAGGGAATTGCGATCGTAGAGCGTTCTTTTAGGTACTACAAGAGCAATTCCATCACGCAAGCTCCCGCCGGCCAGATCCTTGGTCCAGAGGATTTTTACCCAACCGACCAAGCAGAAGCCATTCGCCACGATTTTGGTGATATGCCGGTCTATGTAATCGACGATATAGGCGCGAAAGAGCTGGACGACGGCCTTTCTGTCGAATCTCTTCCGAATGAACCTGACAGAGCTTGGGTCCATGTCCACGTCGCCGATCCGACTTCTCTACTCCCTCCTACTCACCTCCTTTCCAAACAAGCTGAAGCCAGGGTACAGAGCGTCTACTTTTATCAACGGACCCTTTCAATGCTGCCCAAAAGTTTCACTCATCACCCGACTCACGGTTTCTCCCTCGGATGTCAAGCCGATGACCAGCCAGGCTCTGGGACAGGCAAATCCCAACCGACGCTCACGTTTTCCGTCAAAGTTGATTTGACCTCTGGTACGATACTCGACTATCTTATTAGACCTGGGGTTGTGCGAAATATCGTCATCACTTCCTACGAAGCTGTGGACGGCGCTCTTGGAATCACTCCCGATCGATATGAATACCCTTTCGGAAGGAGACCTGCTCCTCACACCTTCCCGGAGTTTTCGGAACGCTCTATTCGTGATATTGAGCTCCTGTACAAGACTGCATTGGCGTTCGTTGCTCGGAGGTATCGAGATAATGTGTTCATCCTCTCTCGCGCTGAAGCGGGTTTATACGATATCAAGTGGCCGGAATTCGACTCTCCAATTGTATGGGCAAGAAGCTTTCCGTCTTATTCTGGTTCAAGCTTGTCATCGGATGCCTCTGCCGTGGACAAGGTTCCTGTCAGTAGCTACGGAGGCTTCCCGTCCATGTCGTACCGTGTCTTGACCCACGATACGAATGACCTCGGCTCGCGCTCTCTAGTCGCAGAGATGATGAAACTTGCCTCGCGAGCTGCGTCGATGTTTGCGCGGGATCGTGATATTCCCGTCATCCGTCGGTGGGCTACTCCTCCTGTGATTCAGTCGGAACAGGCGTTGGCTGATATACTCGATGCTCGGACGAGTAATGGGTATATTGCGCCTGGAGATGCGGCTCTCATGAAGTATGTTGTGGGGGACAGCGTGGCGGGGTATTCGACTGATCTGAAGGAGCATTGGGGGCTTGGGATACCGGCGGAGGAGGGGTACGCGAAGGGTACGAGTCCGTTGAGACGGTTTGGGGATATGGTTGTGCATTGGCAGATTAAGCATGCGTTGGTGCATGAACATGTCTCTCGGTCGTCGACGTCGTCGGGTGGACCGTCTGTTATTGGAGTCGATGGTGGGAAGAAGGTGTTGTTTAGTAGGGAGTGGCTTGATGATTTTGCTATTCGGAATGGTGCTGCTGAGCGGATGGGTAAGCGTGTACAGGGACAATATTCGGCGTGGTGGAATGTTGCGTGGTTGATGAGAAGGTTTGAGGCTTGTGGTTTTGAGGGGTTCAAGTCGACTTCGACTTCGTTCGAGTTGGCTAACCCTGCCTCTGGTTCCTCCCTTTCCTCCTCCTCGTCATCGAACTCGGACTCGGACTCGGGAGCCTTCCGGAAGCTCGTAGCCACGACGAGAACTTATCCAGAGATCAATCGCGATTCGAGGAAGTGGCAGACGACGGTATCGCTTGATAGTCTTGGGCTTAGAGCTGTTCTTTTGGATGATCCGGTGCGGCCCGTTGTGGAGGGGTTGACGGTGGGAGATAGGGTTGAGGTTGAGGTGAGTGCGATGAGGTTGGGGATTAGGCCGCAAGTGCAGGTTATGCCTAGGCGGAGGTAAGGCTTGGATAAGGCGTGTGGATACAAACTGTATACAAAAGTATAATAATACTGCACGTAGAAGTGTAATAATACTGCGCGTAAAAGTATAATAGCGCCACCCTACTTTCCATACTTACCGCGACGCGATGCATGATTCAAGAAGCGTCGCCTGAGGCCTGGTTCCTGTTGAGTTTGCGTCAGGTTTTCAAGCTCCGAACTTGCCTACTTTGGATCCTGTCAAAGATAACGCTTCTCTCGGTTCCACACTTGGCTTGCGTCGCGTGAAACGCGTGCAATGACGCGTCCACCGACAAGGAAGGAAGGAAGGAAGTATATTAATATTTGAATTTTGGTGAATCGATCTTGGATGTAAACCGAAATGACTGATTCTTCGGGGGCGATACGTACCAAATTAGTTTCGAGTGTTGATTTTTTTTTGGACGGGAATAGAAAAGGGTCACGGAGAAGAATGATTAACGGTAATTAAAGAGCTTCGAGTTCCGTGGTGAGAGTAAATTTAAGTTGGGTCACTAGTGTGTGAAAAAAAGTTGCTCGCTTCTTTGTTCAAGGCAGCTTGGATATAAACGCGACCAAATTTTTCTTTCACATAAATGAACAGCAATCTTTCTCTTTGACCACCACCATCTACCGCTTTCCTAGCTCTGCAATATCTTTTTCACCGCAATGCCTCCCCGTACCCAACCCCGTACCACTGGTGCAGCCCCAAAAGCCGTCAGTCTTCCTTTGACTGCCTCACATGTCACCGCGGTTGGGGTCAAAAGGTCCGAATTCGGTACATCTGGTCGAGAGATTCCTATCATGGTCAATGCATTCGCGGTGACGATTCCGAGAGGTATGATTTACCACCACGACGGTACGTAGTTTCCACGTCCTTCGACGATCGATGTCATATATCTGATGCTCTCTCTCTTCGCCACAAAGTGGTCATCATGCCTGCGGACAAGGCGCTCCCCGTGCGGATGAATATGGAAATCATCCGTGCGCTTCAAGAGCGCGTCGCACCTACTATCTTTACGCCTCCCGGTGTATACGATGGTAGGAAGAACTTTTTCAGCAGCCATAAGCTCAATTTGGGCCCGGATGGTATGAAAGAGGTGATTTTCTTAAACTATGGTCTGTTGGTCGGAGGCTAATGCTGCTCTTAGTTTGATGTGACGCTGGATATTCCCGACGAAGTCCCCAAAGGAGGAAAAGGGCCAAAGGTGTATAAGGTTCGCTTGAACGAGGTTGCTCAGATCAACCCAGAGTCCGTGTTTTTCCTTTTTTGACGCTTCGTAAATGCTCATTTTGGGTTTTTGTTACAGGGTCCTTCAACGTTTTATCGAAGGCAAGCAGTCACTTGACAATGCTGCTCTGACCGCCATCACGGTAAGTTTCCTTCTTTGCTGTTCTAGAATCGCCGATGCGAAGATTATGATTCGTAGGCTCTGAATGTTGTTATTCGGATGGAGCCAACGCTCAACTACCCGTTCAACGTGAGGTCTTTCTTTACCGACAAGGAAAAAAAGGACATTGGCTCTGGTGAGTTTGTTTCTCGACGTTTTCGAATGTCGCTGACTTTTATTTTCTTAGGGCTCGAGTTGTGGCGAGGCTATTTCCAGTCGGTTAGACCCGCCTCTAACCGAATGCTTATCAACATCGACATATCGACTGGGACCATGTACAAGCCTGGTCCACTCATCAACCTCTGTTTAGACTTCTTTGGCCGCCTTGGTCCGAACTCAAGCCCCAACATGTTGGCTCCCTCCGCTGGTCTGCCCGATCGAGAACGACTTCGCCTCCAGCGCTTCATCTCTGGTATCCGCGTTCAGACGCCTTCTCCAGACGGCCGGTCAATTACAAGGATCATCAAAAAACTCTCCTCGCACGGCGCAAGTGCCATGTCCTTCAAGATGAAGGAAGGTGGCCAGATGACCGTAGCCAACTACTTCAAGAACGTACTTGGACGCCCGCTCAAGTATCCCGATCTTCTGTGTATTGAGGTTTGTGTCATTTGGATCTTCCAGTATTCAGCTGATCATTGTATCTAGATTGGTAGTGGGGCTCTGATTCCATTGGAGCTTTGCACTGTTCCTCCGGGTCAGATTATGCGTAAACAGGTCCCTCCTGAGAAGACGAAATCCGTTCTCGATTTTGCGACGAAGAAGCCGGAGGATCGCCTTCAGTCAATTAAAAATGGTCTCGAGGTACATTCCGTTTTGTTCTGTTTGAACCTGACGGTTTATTGACTTTTTTTCTTTCCATTTGTACTCAGGTCCTTGCTTACGGCCAGTCGGACTATGTCCGAACTTTTGGTATTTCGGTGCCTGATGGACAACCGATGAGTATCAAAGCACGCGTTCTCAACCCCCCAGCACTGAAATATGGTATTGGAAGTCGACAGCCGACCATCGTACGTCATTTTATTCCCTTACAGGTGTTTTTTTTTTTTACTTACAATGGATTTGTAGACCCCTGCTAACGGCCAATGGAACATGTACGAAGGTCTTGAATCATTGGTGGAGTCTTTGCTGATATCACTTTCGTTCCTTTCTTCTTCTTTCGCAGGGTGGACAAGAAGTTCTTCAAGCCTTCGGAAGTTCAACATTGGCTTGTCGTTGTCTATGAGCGTAAGCAACGGTTTGACGATAGAGCCGTGGGCGATATGATCAACGGTCTTTGTACGAGCGCAAGAGACGTCGGTAAGTGTGCTTTTTAATTCTATTACTGTAAGCGGCAATTACGACTTCTGCCCTTCCTCTATCTAGGAATGAAGATGACGCCGACGAACTTCGTCTTCTGGGAAAACGGACAGGGCAAGATCTCTGATCAGCTGAGAGTTGCCGGAAAGGTCATCTATGACCGCTTTAAGACAGCGCCTAGCCTTATCGTTGTGGTCTTGCCTGAAGGCGGAAATGATATCTACACAGCGGTTAAACAGTAGGTATTTCTTCTTATCTGTCTTCTTGTAATTAATTTATCTTCTCATAGCTTCGGAGACATTACTATGGGTGTTGCGACACAATGCCTCAAGTCCTCGAAATGTTTCCGCGCGAAACCTCAATATTACGCCAATGTCCTTCTCAAGTAATTGGTGTTTTTTTTTCTACTATTTGCTGTTTACTAATTTTTCTTCAGGATAAATGTTAAACTCGGTGGTATTAATGCTATCCCGGAGCAACGGAGTGTCCAAGCTCTCAGCGACCCGCAGAATCCTACTATCGTTATGGGTGCCGATGTTATCCATCCTGCTCCAGGTTCCGACGGTCGACCCTCGTTCACGGCTCTCGTTGCCAGCGTGGATTCCGACAATGCAAAATATATCGCCGAATGTGGCGTTCAAACTTCTCGGCAAGAGATTATTGAGGATTTGGAGACCATGGCCAAGAAGGCTCTTCAAATGTATATTGGTTATCGCACCGCTGTTGAAAAGAAGGCTCCTCAGAATGCTCCTCCCAAACGTGTCATTTTCTACAGAGGTACGATAATCTCACTTGTTTTTTTTTTTTCCTAATGTGAAGCCTCTATTAGATGGTGTTTCGGAAGGACAGTTCAAACAGGTGCTGGAGCAGGAGTTGACGGCGCTGAAGAGTAAGTGGTGATTTTTGTGATGATTTGTGTGATGATTTGTGGTGTATTTATTCTGTTCTTGTCTTATAGAGGCTTTGGCTTCTCTCAAGATCAATGCCAAGGTGACCTTCATCGTCGTCGGGAAGCGTCATCACATCCGGTAGGTTGTCCTTGACTCTCGCTCATCTTGATCCTAACAATGAAAACCTATTTCTCATTCCAGGTTCTTCCCATCTCGTAAGCAGGATGGTGATAAATCTGGCAATTGCCCTGCGGGCACGGTCGTCGACCGTGATATCAGCCATCCTATCGAGTTTGACTTTTACCTCCAATCGCATGGAGGTTTGCTTGGAACTAGTAGGCCTGCGCACTACTCGGTACGTTCTTCCGCTTCTTGGTTTAGGTCATACCTTGATTGACCAACCACTCCTCAGATCCTGCACGACGAGAACGCCTTCTCCCCAGATACTCTCCAATCACTCTCATTCGCGTTGTGTCATGTTTACGCTCGTTCCACCCGCAGCGTTTCGATTCCCGCTCCCGTCTATTGTGAGCTGGGTTTTCTTCGATTGTCTGTGTACTTGTTCTTCCGCTGACGATTTTTCTTTCGACTCTAGACGCAGATATTGTTTGCTCTCGCGCGAAGAACCACTACGATCCTGCCGGCACGTTTGACTTTTCGGACACCAATACGATAGACTCGGGTTCAGCTGCTGGTCAAGCGCAGACGACGTTGGAGGCGTTCCGGATGAACTTTAGACCGCTTGCTGAATCCCAGAAAAAGCTGATGTATTTTTCGGTGAGTGCGATTGTGCTTTTGTGAGGTTCTTTTTTTTCTGATGTATACTCTGATTTCTCTTTGAATGTGCAGTGAAAGCTGATTACTCGTTACTATATTCGAACGATTGTTATTGTACCTTGTTGCTGACACCTTGCTATACTAGCTGCTGATACCTTGTTGCTGATACCTTGTTGCTGATACCTTGCCATGCTTGCCGCTGTAACTTGAATCCTTTACTCTACCGCCTGCGCCAAAATAACTGAATTTATGTATCACTTATATGTACGAATTCGTATACGATGCAATGAAATTTCAATGTGACCATAGTCTCTTCTAAGCAGACAACGGATACACCGATGATCACTAAAGTGATGTGTGTATAGGTTAGGGTAGCCACTCCATGGGACAGACTTTGGTAATTCGCCCCTCGTGCACTCTATAGTCTGTTTCTTGCAGAAATTTTAAGCCAGGCATTATTCTAGGTTGATCATGAGTCTATGGTGAATTTATTGGATTTTTCTGAGTTATATTGCAAGTGCCATGAGCGTAACAAATTTGAACCTAAGCTTGAATTGGTTCCGGGCCGTTTCTACATGGAATTCTCTAAACGTCAACTTCCGCCACTTCCGTCGGCAGTGGATATAACCTTTCATTGGGAATTGTAATTTGTAGTCGTTCCTCAACCGCAACGATGAAGTTTGGTCGGAAAATCAACGCAAGTTTCTCTAGCCCACTCATCTAGAATTAGGTTTTGTGCTTAACCCGTTTTGTTCTAACTTGTAGACGGATCTGTACAATGAATGGCGCCCGTTTTATCTCGACTATAATTCTCTAAAACGGGAACTCAAGGTTCGGACGGCTTGGATGATGCGGACCGAGAACGAGGCTTTTACCGACTACTTGTTTTGCTTTTGCTCTTTGTTAGGACCGGACTATTTCTCGAGCATGGACTGGTAAAGACGAGCGCGAGTTTACGGCTAGGCTTGAAGCGGAACTGGACAAAATTCATAATTTTCAAAAGGCCAAGGTGTGTTTTGAATTCCTAGGAGTGAAAAGGAAATATTGACGAGGTCTACATCTAGACTTCAGAACTATCTCGACGTATAGCTGACGCAGAACGCGACGTTAAGGTGCTCGTATACGAGGACGAACAGCACCGTTCTTCTCCCGCCTCTCCCACCTCTCCAACAACTCAACATCATACTCACACGGCGGAGCATGGGCAGGATCCGGAAGCTCAACACGACCAACCGCGCGAACCTGAACATGCGTATGACGAGGGCTCGGATGACGATTTGGATGACGATGAGGAAGTACATTCGCTTGATGCGTTGGAGGAAAGGTTCCATTTGTTGGAAGAGGAAGTGGCGAATCTGGTTGCGGATGTCCATGATTTGGCGTTGTACACCAAGTTGAATATTACGGGTTTTATGAAGATTCTCAAGGTCGGTTCGCTATCCTCATTCTACGCTACCTGGTTTGCATGCTCAAGGTTATCTATCTCTCGTTCTTCTAGAAACACGATGTGAGCATTTCCACACCCAACTCTTCTCATTCCCACTGCACCTCCTGAATCGCGCTTCTATCTAACAGAAACAAACTTCGTTCGTTCTAAAACCTGTGTTCATCCCAGAATACCTAGAAAAGCGTCCGTTCTACAAGTACAATTGGGATGCTTTGATCGTCAAGCTATCAAAGCTTTACGACCTCATCAGGACACGAGGACATCCCATTCAGGGTGACCCCAGTGCAGGAGGGAGTCAGAGTGCCTTTGTTCGACAGACTACCAAGTATTGGGTGTGTGCTCATTTAGCTTTCTGCGGATAGGGCGGATGAGAGTGTTAACTTTGCTATCTTTCGAACAGGTTCATCCAGATAATCTCATCGCTCTCAAGTTGGCTATCCTGAGGAATCTGCCGGTACTAGGTCAGTCGTTCTGCTCTATTTTTGGGCTTCCGGCGGTTCGAATGACACTTTTCGCCTTGTAGTGTTCAACCCGGATAAGGAGTTTGAGCAGAGAGATTCAGCTATCACGTCGATCTATTTTGATAATGAAGACTTGGAGCTTTACCTTGGTCGTTTGGAAAAGACTGAAGGAGCCGAGGCGATTCGGTTGAGATGGTATGGTGATACCGATATCAAGACGGTCAGTCTTAGCTTCGCAATCTTTTAGAGTACTCGTCTTATCCTTCGTGTAGATCTTTGTCGAACGAAAAACACACCGCGAAGACTGGACTGGTGAAAAATCCGTCAAAGCTCGGTTCCCTCTCAAAGAGCATCTCGTCAATCCCTTCCTCAAGGGAGAGTACACTGTAGATGAAGATTTCCAGCAGTTGGTCAAGAAGGGGAAAAAGACGCAGCAGGAGGTGGATAGTATGATTCAGTTGGCGAATGAGGTGCAGTATGCGATTTTGACCAAGAATCTTGTTCCTGGTTTGTTTCTTTTTTACTTGCTGCAGAGGATGATTTTGATTTATGTCTTATTTGCCAGTGATGCGTACGTTCTATAATCGAACGGCATTCCAACTCCCTGGCGATGCTCGAGTCCGGATATCGCTCGATACAGAACTTACGATGGTTCGGGAAGACAATTGGGATGGGAAGATACGTTCCGGGGATAATTGGCGAAGGACAGATATAGGGATCGACTGGCCGTTTGAGCAGCTTCCTCCCGATGATAAGGAGTTGTTCAAGTGAGGCGATCTGAGCTGTCTTTCGAATTTTCTATATTAACGTGCTCATATAGGTACGGCGTGCTAGAAGTAAAGCTTCAGACTCAGCTGGGACAAGAACCGCCGCAGTGGGTGACGGATTTAGTACAGTCGCATTTGGTTGAAGCTGTTCCAAAATTCAGGTAAGTGGAATGGACGCGATACCCTGTGCCAGTTTCCAGAAACTTAATCTTTCACAGTAAATTCATACATGGCTGTTCGACTCTACTTCCCAATCGAGTAGATCTAGTACCGTTCTGGCTTCCGCAAAGTAAGTTCCTTTACAGCTGTTTCCCGTTCTCATCGTAGCCAGAATATCGACTAACAATGTTCATTGCTTATTCCGAATAGTGGACACTGACATCCTCAAGCCTGACAGTAGCGGATATCTCACCGTGATCGAACGCCCCGGACATTCCAAGGGGACCTCGATATCTTCAACTTCCGGATCTGGATCTCGAGATTACTCTCCTCATGATGAGAAATACACAGAACCAGTTTCCGAGGATGAGGACGACAACGACATGCTCCGCGAGCCTGCGCGGGATGAAGACAAACGCACGGGCCTGACGGAAAGCCAAGTCGCAGAAGCTGTCGCGTATCGAGAGCAGATGCTCAAGGAGAGGAGGAAGACGGAAATCGCAGAGGGAAAGAAACCGACTTTCTCGTACGGAAGCATGCCTGCCCGCAATGGCGTTGACGAGAGTGCGGTGGAGGATGTGGATGATGCAGACGAGAACACACCGTTCTTGGTCAAGCCTAAAGCTCGAGCTGTCAGCCAGGTTTCTGCCATCAAGCCCCGTACAGTGTCAATCAATCCTCTGGCACCTTCATCAGCCTTCGATGAGACGTTGAGGAATCAATTGCAAAACACGACCAACGAACTTGCCCGGGAAGACGCGGCAGCTCGACATGAAGATGAAGGAGAGCAGGATGGTGAAGTGGCAGCCCAAGGCGATGAACGGCTGTTGTCTAGGGAATGGCAGGCTCCTGCCGGGAAGCATATAGCAATCCCGGTACGAATCGAACCGAAAGTGTATTTCGCGGCCGAGAGGACGTTCCTGGTACGTTTTTGTTTGTTTTTTCCTTTTGCGGTCAACTCGTTGCCTTTCTAATCTCGATTTTAACAGAAATGGCTCAACACCTCGGTTTTCATTGGCACAATTGCCACTACGCTGCTCAACTTTACTTCGCCAAATGATTCGCGTGGACTCATTAGTGCCGCGTTGTTCACACTCTGTGCTTTGCTTGCTATTGCATACTCCGCGGGGATCTTTGTATATCGATCGTACAGAATGAGGGCTAGGAGAGCAGAAGGACTTTATTATGACAAGTATGGACCAACGTTGCTCTGTATTGTCCTAGCTGGTGCATTGGCGACGAATATCGGTTTGCGGGTGGCGGAGATGATGGATGAATGATGGATGGACGACTAATAAATGATGGATGGAAGACTAATAAATGACGGTGGAACGAAACTTGAAACGAAGCACGAACAAAGCCTACTTGGAACTTGGATTCCTATCCATTCAATTCCTCACAATGCTAATGACCTACACCTTTGCGTACGTACATACGATTCTGTGTAGATAGGCTGTGTTGGCAAAATCCTGCCAATCCATCAAGATGTTATCGAATAATAAAGTTATTATTCTTACTGATCTTGCCCTGTGCCAGTCATCCCTGCAGTGCCAGGCCCCAATTACCATCTAGTCTATTCGTGGGTAGACACACACACATGTTCTCGCCCCCGTGTGGAAATGTGGAAATGAGTTGGAAACACAGATACGTTACAATGGTATCAGGGTTTAGGATCCGGTTGGGATATTAGTTTTGTGCCAGTGCACGGAAGAATCGATATGAAAGAGAATACATATATAGATTGAGCTTGAACATGTTGGGAATAAGTGGCTAAATGTCGGTTTTGGAACAGCCTAGATGAAACTTGACGAACAGATGGATCAACAGATACCATGTTTTGAATCTTGAACACTACTCCTCAGGAATCTGGGAAATTCGATAAGAGTCATACCAACTTCTTTGCCATAATCCAATCGACCAGCTAGATGGACAAAATCTATGCATCACATTCGACCGGAGGTCTAATGCGTCCGATGTCGAATTGACGCAGAGGTACACACCATCGCATGATCTGCCTTGACTGACTGGTCGTATCAACAAAAAGTTTGTTCGTTGCCATCCAGAGTGTGGTTGCCTGTAAATCAGCGAGAATCATGCCAGTTGAGCCACATATATTGGCATGAGAGAACAGGGGGCCATCACGGAGTACAAAGGGACATCATTGAGCACAGAAGTTTGTTTTGAATCAGAATATGCCAATCCGACGGTACAAAGACACAAAGCATCCAAAAGAAGCCCGATGACTCTGTTCCCGCGGACGGGGGGCAAGACCGTAGAAGACGGGAATGAACACCTTGACAAATAGAATACTTGAGGTAGACACTGATAGACATTGCGGCATGTCTGTAAACTTGAGATTTTCATTCAGAAGGGCCTTCTTTCGCTTGAGAAAAAACGAATGGATACTGGAGCGCAAGGCGATGATATGAAGAATATCAGTGAACATTGAATTTAAGGGCAGAACAAGATTTTGATGTTCCCAGTTTTTTTCGGAAAAAAGCGCCATCCAAAAATGCCCGAAGTAAAATCGTACCACAGGATCGGCGGTGGACCAAGATTCGCTCAGAACATTCGCAGACGAAGTATGAGGAGGGATGACCGAATCGAAAGACCTATACAATCACGAAAGACATGCGTCAGCAGTAGACGGATTCAATGCCAGGATTGCAGAGCCCATCGGGGTCAAAAATCGACCGTAATCATGCTGATTTTCGAGCACGCGTTCGCTGTACACCTCATCCTGTATCTTTCCAAATAGAAGAGGAAGGAGCGGGAAAAATTCCGGGAGATGTGCTGGTAACGCGCTTGAGCTTGCAACATATACTATAATTGTTGCTTCAGTAATCAGAGGTCCCACGGCTGCAACGCTGCAATGACTCACCACTGATGGGCATCGTGAGCAGGTGAGATTGTGACTCTCCGTGAAGTGCCTGTGTCGGACGGGTGTTGGAGGGATGCCTGTGAATCCATTGCGTTGGGATATGTGAGAACTGAGCTATTTTTCCATGGCCCGCAGAACAAGAAGAGGCTACAGGATAATACATCAGATCAGCAAAATGAAAGTGACAATGTAGACTGACTGGAAAGTTGCGTTGGAACGCGCATACAAGCAAGACGAGATGATGACAATCTGCAATTGGCATAGCTGGATAGAAACGACTAACGCACTGACATCATCTTTCGTCTGTACGCTAACCAGTTGAATACGGCACGAGCCGCCTCAAGTTTGCAACTGCAGACACTGAAAATCCTGGGCGCAATGGTCAGATCAAGCTCACCAAAGCGAAATATAAGAGCGGATGTAGTAGATACTCACTAACTGCTAGGTGCGCCCAAGGCAAAGTGGCTAAAAGTCAAGCTTGGAAGAGAGGATCGATAGCTTGAGCTACCAGAGTCCTCGGTCTAGGAGTGAGATATTCGGTCGGGCGCTGAACATTGGAGACGATTAACGATAGATATATATACCGAATCCACAAGGTTTCGGGTACAATTCCAGCGCTCGAGCGGTATTCCATACATTTTGGCTTGACATCCTACTTAAGGCCTTGAATGGGGCTAACCACTCGAAGAATACAGTCAGAGGCCATAAGCAAACCATAAGGAGGGCTTGTGAAGCAGTAATGGCCACGGATTGAGGCCGAGGGCTATTTTGTGGATTGAGAAGAAGATGATTGTAAGAAGAGAAAGTGGTAGAGCGGAAGGAAGAGCCAGTCGCGTCGCGTCGTAACCTCAGCGTCTAAGTTTGGCGCCGACGCCCATAGCTAATTTCCCGGTAGCATCGGTAATTCAGATGCTTCAGATATCTTTCATCTCGCGCCCAAGCTTCTCTTGCGCCCATTCCACCATCTTCTACAGCTCTTCCAGCGATACTCCAAGCTGCTCGTTCCTCAATCTCGATTTATCTTCCACTCAAGACAGAATCTTCGCTCAAGTTTTACCTCTGCAAAACATTCTACAACATTTCCCGGTCTCAACGGGAAATGGTACTAGCACGAGTCGCACTGGAGATTTCTATCTCCAAAAGTATGCCTGACTATCTAGATAGCTTTGGGTAATATTGTGCATCGTCTAATGCGCTCTATGCGAGCGGCCGCACCGAGGCAGATTTCAGCCAAAATCGCTACGAGGAGCGCTCTCCGCTCTGAGTAATGGTTGTGGCAATGGACCGATTGTTCGTATTCGACGAGGCCAGAGGCAAGTGATATTTGAAGTAAATATAGTTGTACATGATTGCTTTTAGGTGATACATAGTGTATCCTGGCCTGATACATATTATTTAAAAGGTAAGCGGGAATCTACGTATAGGGTATAGTCACTAAAATCATGCCCGTCATTATCTCCCATGAAACTTCATAGTAAAAGCAGGTTCAATGCGCGATCCTGCATTGTTTCTCGCCAATCGACTGTTCCTCCCTGAACGTCGCGTTTTTGCCACACCGCTTCCATTAAGAGTCTAGCTCTCATTAAGTTTCCTATACTCTCGTCCTGGAGCTGGAGTCTTCCTTTCAGGAAGTCTCGATGTCTCGAGTCGTCTGTCATACACGCTGCTAGGCAAATAGGAAACACTATCACACGGTCGGTATTGGAAGGTAACAACTGATGGATCAATTTGACTATATTGTCCACAGAGGCGCTAATATCGGAGACCCCTACAACCAATCATGAATACACGGCTGAAACAGGACATGACAAAACTTACCTGGATTAGAATCGTGAAGAACTGTGTGGAGATACAGGGAAGCCGCTGTGCGAAAGACAGCGGCGAGGATTTTGCGAATTTCTGGACTCGGCGATGTGATATCCGTCGATCGGGAAGGTTGCAAGAGATTGGGGTGCAAAGGCGCGTCCTCTTCAAAGGTGGGAGTGCCGGGACGCTGTTGTAGGCGCTTTTCAACCTCATCGCCTCGACGAACAAGCTCCCGGTAATTTAAAGTACCATTGCGCCTTTCCGTGCTCTTCCAATGAGCTAGTGTGGAAATTTCGGCAATGGCGAGCAATGCGTCGTCGGGACAACCAGTTAAGGCTTCCATATGAGGGGGAGAGTATGCACCGTCCACAGACCATGCAGGACTCAAGAGGCGTTGATATAAATGGAAATACCGCGGGGGGCGCATCGAGGTTAAGCTTGCAAAAATATCCATCCACTGAAAAAAACGGTAAGCACGGAGGACATGTCAGGGAAATCGGTTGCTTACCATTGTACCTTTGACAGCAATCTGAGACGTCAGGGGCAGGGTGTTCAACATCGCTCGTGGGTCCTCTTCGTCCGGCATGCCGATTTGTGCGAGCCAGTCCAACCCGACACTGAGCACTGGCATCCAGTCCATCGATCCACCGGACAATTGGGAAAAATAGACAAGATGCAAAGCAGCGATTACGTCGCTATCGCTGTAGTGGCCTCGCATTACGTGGGCATTTGCCAGTTGTAAGTATGCCTCATCGTAAAAATATTTTGCAGTTGAATGTTGGATGTTGAAGTCTGGCGGTTCGAGACCTTCTGCGACTCTTCTTCGGCTGAAATGTAGATTGGCCAGTGCACAGACAGCATTTGTTACAGCTCCCCGTGGTTCCTGAACAATCAACTGCAAAACGAGTTAGCAGTGAATCCCGGCGTGGCCGAGAAGTAAAGAAAAACTTACGGAATAGGTGATATTCGTGGTTGTGTTGCTCGCAAAGAAGAAATGTGCGCTGCGAACATTTTCAAAGTAGTACATGACATGATCCTCCTGGATGGAGTTTTGGCTATGGAAATCGACTTCAGGAAGTGAGTGCGCATTGAATTCAAATCCTCCGTTGTGCTGAGGCTGATGAATATGCGACTGCTGCAGGTTGGAAACAGATAGTAGATCGAAGTCGATTGGACCTGGACTGAGATTTGGAAGCGTCGTCGACTGGGGAGATTGGAAGTATGATGAGTTCAAATCGAGATCGTTGTGGTGGGTGTCCCCGAAAGAAGCCGGATTGAAATCCCCTGCTTATAAGGTGAGTCATCCTTCGTCATTCTGCGTTCTCATCGCAAAGACCTACCAGCCACGCCTGGGAGGTGATGTGGATCCAAGTATGGACTCATTCCAAATCCGAAGTCGAGACCTAGCCCAAGTGGAGGTGAACTTGTAGGGCTGTTGTTCGTGGTGGAGGGTGCTGAATAGCGATGTGGAGCGGGTGGCCGAGCTCTTGATGCTCCTGCGGCGGCCTGAGCTTGTAACATGGACGATCGAGGTTGACCTCGAATTAATCCTGCTCGCGTCAATTGGGCTTTAATGTCAGCCTTGTATTGGTCTACAGCTTGCTTGTCCTGGCGACACAAAAAGCGTCAGCTTTTCAACAACTCCAAGAATCAACGCGATAATTTACCCGCATCCACTCTGGCCGTTTAGGCCCCCATCCAAGGCATTCAATTGTCAAGCGTATACATGTTCTGCAAGAGTTTCCCTCTCGTTGTTCGTCGCATTTCTAAATGGGAAAACGTATTAGTCTCGGCGTTGCCCAATGGCGCGACCAACGTACTTTGCGACGGAGTCGGCAGGTCCTATCACCATAATGATAAGTTTCATCATCTGAAAAAAACCATCTGGCAAAACTTACCAGCATCCACCTTTGCTGGCTACTTGTGTGCGAGGCAAATCGACTGCGCTGCGATTTGGAGATGGTCGAGCACTGCTACTTCTCGAAGACGTTTCCGGAACCATCAAAGACGAGGAGCGAGATACAGGGGAAAGGCTGGCTGAAGACGGTGAGGGGCTTGGTGTTGTATTGCTCGTAGACTTTGAGCTTCGACGGGATAGAGACATAGATATATGGACGTCGAAGATTTGTAATAATAGATGTAGCGGAAAGAAGATGAAAAGTGTTCGAGGGAATCCTCAACTTTAAGAGACCGTTACGGAAGGGTGTTGATGTGGGATTTTGGTAGGAAAGGGTTCCTCTTCCGCAATTATACAAACGCATAATTGAATAGACACATGAAAGGAGATGATTCAGATCCTAGTGATGGGGCACTTGTAACCAAGTCGTCCTATCATGTTTGAATCTGGGTAGCCTGAACCTGTAAGGTGTAATTACGAGGCAATGCGGCCTGTTCTTCGGCAAACAGTAAAATGATCGGCCTGTCTAAGCATGTGTAAAATCTGAAAGAGTATCATATCTGGATCTACACATAAAAGAATTAGTTCCAACTGAATCCGTTTGGGAGGATTTCTATGGGGTTCCTTGGGTATCGGTCCTGCTCCCACGTTTATTCCAAGCTCAAACGTCAGCGGTAAAGAAAGGGAACCGTGATCTGTTGAGCCCTTGTGATTTGTGATAGTTGGTAGTCGTTCCCTTGCGTCGCAGAAAGCTAGGACCGACGTCAGAAGCGAGCGAGGCAAAAGAGATGTCGCCACCGTCATCCTCTATATCTTCCTACTCATGTTCACAAGTAATGACAAATTACAGAATTATCACCTTTCCCCGTGTTTCTCGACTCTCACTGTCCAACCGACGTCCGAGAACCGATTGCACAGAATTTGAGGCAATCAGCTAGGTCGCAAGGCGTTGCAAGTCAAGATACTTTACAAAGTTGACGTCGTAGTAAAATGTTGAACGACCATCTGTAGGTTAGCACTGCTCTCTGCTGCGTTGACGCTGCAGAAGCATATGATGAGCCTTGAAGACTTTGTCACGGTCAAATCGGGCAAGCGTTGAAGGGACTCGGTGCCGTTAATCGATCAAATGAGGTCCCTTGATTTTGGCGGAGCACTAACAAGGCATATCATCAAAATTCCAGGAGCAGGTATGCTTGCACTGGCTGCAAAACTGCTGTAGAAACCTTGTCTATTCTGAAGGGTCGTTTGTTCATACACACCGAGGCGGACATATTCTTGTCTAATCAATACCGGTGCGCCACCCCCCGCAAAAAGGGTGGCGTAGATCACAACTTAAAAATGTGCCGTAGTGGCGCACTGAATTGACCAAAAAAAGCAAAAGCCGTCGGCCGTTGAGGCGCGTAGAGTATACGCATCTAACTATCTCGGAGACATTTTGGGGTAGTATTTCTGATACAGTGATAAGACTCTTTTTTTTTAATGTGCGACGGGCAGACCCTTTTTGGAGAATCATTTTCCCTGCGTCGGGTGCATACACCCTCCGAAAAAAAAAGGTGTAGAACGACGATCGCGGTGTTTTCTGAACCATCATTGGTAATTTGGTAATTTGGTCATTATTAATTATTTCTCGTCCGTCTTGAAACTATTTCCAAGTTCTACAGCCGCGATCAACACTGATAACTTGAGGAGACGAATTACGCGGGCTTGGCTCCGGTGCTTCTGTTCGCGGAAGGTTGCATGCATGTTGTAAGTACAAGAAATGAAAAGAAAGTCATCTTCAATCTCCACAACCCGCGGTTTCTAACACTGATAGTTACTTACAACTCGAGAACCGATTTTCCGGAGGATTCGTGCACCCGTACGTTAGGCTCAAACGCAAAAGTCATTACTTTCCGGTACTTCTGTTCACGGTAGGATGCACGTTGCGCGGTAAAAAGGACCAACAGAAACATATTTTTTGTATACGGCGTCCCCCGTTAGTACGGGTTTCCTGATGCATGGCAAGCAGGCGCATCACGAGTATCTAATGCTCAGCCATAATTCTCCGGTGTCTCTGTCGACGGTGAATACACATTATGCCGTCGCAACAAATAGAAGGACCTTTCTTCACCCCAGAAGTACCATGCAAGGAACAATGAAGTCCCATTAGTTCGGATTGTCCAGTGTATTTCGGAATGTTCAGTGTATACGTACGCAGCATCGATCAACATAATCTCAAACGCGACACCATCTCTCCCGTACTCGTGTATGAAGTAAGTTTAGAAAATAGCACGACGTACACATCTCTTTTGTTATCTGTTACACATAACACTACATATCGTACAGCCTGTATAAGTAAAGAACAAAGAACACTAGTAGACGTACCGTACATAGATCGTCCGATGGATAGTTGCATCATCATCAAGCTCCCCAAAAAAAGAAAAACCTCAACCTCAAACGCGAAGCCATCTCTTCTACTACTTGTGTTCCATACGATCTCTCCTGTGCTCTTCCAGTTGTTCGCGGTGGTGCAGAAATAGAAAGACATTCATTCATTCATTCATCGACTATAATACAGCGTACAAAAGAACATTGGAAGAGAAAAAAAAAAAAGGGGAACAGAACAGACGATGATAGCATAGTAAGTAGACGAGAGGTATTTACGAGTTATGTATGTATGTACGTGTGTGTACGTGTAGGATATTTTACTTTGGTTCAAAACGTACGGGCGAAAGAGCTGCAAGAAGAAGAAAAAAAGAAAAACAGAGCGTACAGATTGCATATGTGTCAAGTATGAGAGGACAGCAGACAGAGAGAGAGAGAGAGAGAGAGAGATGGGACAAAAAATGAAAAGAGATGAAAAAGGATCAATGATGACAGCAAAAAAAAAAAAAAGAAGTAATAGAAGACCAAAACCCATTGGGAAGCAAAGACGGGGCGCTCAAACAAGAAGCATCCTACTACTCCGAATCGCAGCGCGCCAAGGAACAGCTTTCGCTTTTGCCGTCCCGGGATTCAAACCCTTCAAAAGCTCAACCACACCCCTACAGTTCCCCACCTCACCCTCCCCAATAAGCGTATTGAGCAAACTATTCCGCTTCACAGGCTTCATCGTGAGCGCGGCAGAGATGAAGAAGGGGAAGACCGTGCTTCGCACAGCGACGTGTCTGGGCCTCTCGGGTGCAGACGCAATCTGCTCCAACGACAAAATGGCCTCGTTGACGGCTTCAGCAATCTCAGGCACGAGTGGGTGGTCGCCGTGCACGACGGTGCGGAGGTAGACGACGGCAGAGGTGCGGAAGGCTTCAGAGGCGAGCAGTCGCGGGACGTCTTCTTCTGTTCTAGGCTCGAGACTTGGGTCGGGCGGGGCGAGATACGCCTCAATGTCGTTGGCCCTTCGACTGAGCTCGAGAATGCTCAACCGGCCTTCCTTCTCCCGACTCTGTTTCCAGACGTAGAGCGAGGAAATCTGAGAGATCGCCCATACGATGCGGTTTTCGCATCCCATGATCGGGAGCATCGACAGCGCGTCGGCAGAATCGTCAGAAACGTCCATGAGACCGCTCTGTTTACTGGGATTATACAGCTCGTCGATGGCATCGACGAAGATGGGCGATTCCATCGTCGTCACAGACGCGAGAACGTCGAACCAGAAAGTCGTCATGATGATGAACCGTTCCTTGTCTTCGCAGTTGGTAATGGCGTCCCGATAGTCCATGAACCGATTTCGGTCGGACAGGATGCGAGTAGAGTAGCTGGACGCAACACGGAGCCATCGCTCCCAGTCGCCTCGTCCGCCGTCGAACAAAAAGGTGGAGATGACGTTGAGAGCGGCAAGAGCGTCGTCGGCGTCGAACTGCTGCTTGGCAAAGCTGAACATGCTCAGTAACTCTTTATACCCCTCTTTCACCGGAGTAAGCTCGATCGACCGCGGAATACTACCCGCAGAACGCTGGACATGGACCGACGCCAAAAGACGAGCAGCACGACGAGCGAACCCGTCGTGATTCTGAAGGTCCTCAAAGAGTATTCTGGGGAGGTGAGACTTGTCTGCGAGTTGATATTGCAGACCGGCTACCGTGTTTATATAGTGAATGGAGAGCTCATCCAGCATACCGTTGGGAGCGAGCGGAGACGGCACGGAACCGTTGACATAGTAGGTCGACGTATCAGCGTCTTCTAAGATTGCCGTGTACAAGTGGCCAAACGAACTAGCCATAGTTGGAGGTAGCGCCGGCACAACCTGACGAGCCTGCACCTGTGGCGACGTGGCAGCAGGAGGAGCAGCCTGTGGAGGACGACGCTGGGGTGGCGGTGGCGGTGGAGGAGCTTGCTGGGAGTGCTGCTGGAGTTGCTGGAGTGCATGGGCTTGATGAACAAGATGCAATTGCGGATGCATAATATTCGGATGGTACCCTACCAGAAGGAAGGGGAGGTTGAGTACTTTACATTGACATTACAAGTAATTTAATATGGGTACAAAGGAGGAGTCTTACATTGCGGAGGAGGTACTAAGGTAGTATTATTGGGAAGCGTAGGCAGATAGGATTCGTGAGGGCCTGGGCCTGGAGGAAAGCCTTCCTGAGGGGCAGGTCCGAATGGAGGAGTCCTCGAAGGACCGGCAGGACCACCCACGTGCAAGACTTGGGAAAAAGAAGGAAAAGCATCAGTCGGGGACCAACTGTGAGTAAGAAACCACTCACTCTGAGGAGGAGGTCCCGGGTGAGGACCTGGATGTGCTTCGTAGCCGGGTGGAGGAGGACCACCTGGATAAGGCGACCACTCCTCCCTGACATTGGAAACGGGACCGTGGCGCACGGCTTCATCGCTGAGAACAAGCAGCTGGGAAGGAGGACTTTCCGTAGGCGAGTTGTAATTCTGGCTAGCGAGATGGAGTGTGGGAGGCTCCTGTTCAGGGGCCCGAGGACCAGAACCAGAATGGCCCTTGATCATGCCTTGGGAAGCAAGGAATGTCTTGATTTTATCGCGAAGGTCGTTAACATTGTTATTTTCCTAAACAAAGCATGGAGTAAGACAACATGAGTTTTTTTTTTCTCTTTTTCCCTTGTTTCGAAAAACGCACTCTGAGCCACTCTGGGCGTTTTGCACCGAAACCAAGGCACTGGAGACGAAGACGAAGGCAAGTTTCGCAGCGACCTTCAGCATCTGGACGTTCATCGCATTTCTAATGGAACACGCCATGAGGAAGATAATGAGCAGAGGCTGGAGAAGAAGGAAAGGAGCTCACCTTTCGACGGATTCTGCACGTGTAGCAGCCACTTTTAGCGCGCACGCTACCTTTAGCCTTGGATCCGCCTTTCTTTGGCGTCTGTGCTGGTTTGGTGACTGGACCAGGCTCAGCGGAGGGAGCTGGAGTCATTGCTTGGGATGTGGAATTACGAGGACAAGGATAATATCGGTACAAGGAAATAATAAAAAAAAGAGGGAGGAGGAGAGAGAGGTACTCGATTCCAAAAAGTTGGTCAACAAAGAAGGCGGGCGGCAAATTGAGCAGCAAAGAGGGCGTTTAAGTACGAAGGGGCGCCTTTTTGCGCTAAACGTAAACAACAAAGTCTGTTACTGTCACTTTTTCTTCTTTTTATATGTCACGTCACACTGGTGTCTAGGGTCCTTCCTTTCTTCTCTTTTAGGTAACTAAGCTTTGCTCTATAACGCCACACATTCAAAACTTAAATAAAAAAAAACCAAAACGCTACTTTTAGCTCTGTTCAGTTTCGTAAATCCCGTAGCAGCTGCTCAACGCATCTATGGCACAACTAACAAGCAGAAGGTGATCTGCAACGACTCTCAGAGCAACGAACATCTGTTCTTCTCAAGCGCCGGTCAGTTGCAAACCGACAATGTCGGTGGTGAGCAATGAGCATCGCACCTACAAGTCACCCATCTTCCAACCCTGTATATACAGAGCTTTGAATCATTTCGTGACAGTGGAAATCCAAAATCCGATGCTTTTTCAAAAAAGACTGAAATGGCTCAATTGCAAGGGGGAAGGGGGGGGGTCCATGTTCGAGTTCTAGACAAAAACTTGGACAGCTAGTACCTATACCGTACCCCCCACCCCGCCACCGCCGCTTTTGACGGTATTAAATGTTCAACAAAGACTAAACAAAGCCTCAAATGTCCAGTTCCAGTTCCATGGGAGAGTTACGCGAATCACCTATAAAAAAAACATGAGCGGTGGGGGGTCGGTCGAAGCACATGGAGAGGAACGCGAAACGCGACGCGGCCTCCATTTCACGATGGCAACACAATCGTTTCAATTCAAAACTTTAGGAGTAGTAACACAACAGATGGCGACAGATATAGATATGGGGTAAGGGTACGTAGGAAAGGGTTTTCGTTGTACATTTGCTTTCATTAAGCTTGGGAGAGAGAGAGGGAATTATTCCAACACTGATAGATGGATAGATCCGAGGCAAGGTGATAATAGTAAATGATCAAGTTTCAAACCTTGGTTCGAAAAAAAAAAGGGCCAAGGAGCGGGTAACAACATGAGCATTTCCGTAGGTATCTCAAACAAATAAGGCTAAAAAGGCAAAGCAAAATGAAAGAATCCAAAACCTCAATGATGATATCATTCATGATTGCCCGATCGAAGATCCTTCCTCTCGGATGCCTCCGCTCGCACTCAGCCTTCTCGCTTTGGCTTTGATCCCACTTGCTCCAGATGTAAATCCAGAATTATGCGGGCTTATATCTTGATTCGGGTTTGGATTGGGAACTGGTGCAGCCACCGAACCAGTTCCCATCGTAACTTTTGCAGCCTCTCCAGAATGAGAACGACGAGCAATCAGAGCACGGACGGCACCGAGCCATCTAATCTCATCTTCCTCTGTCGGCGCGCATAATAACAGAGTTCGTTTCGACGTTATAATTTTGAATGTATGAGCAGTGGAGGGTCCTTCCGCGCCTTCAGGATTCGGCGGTGAAGAAACAGTGGGAGGATGGTGCGTGCGGTGAGATACAACATCGTATTCTAGTGCATCCAGTATATCCGAAAACGGAAATTGGCGGTGGGGTTTGGTATCCTGAAAATATGTTGCAATTTAGTCAGGAACGTACAAGTTTTTCTAGAATACAAAGCATACCATATGGCTAGCCGAGTAAACCAGCTTTTCCCTAGAAAGGACGAACCAGCGTTTCCGCCAATTCCGCCGCTTGGACCCGCACTTCATCAGATAACCAGATAGAACTATTTTACTGGGGTCTTTAGGCGGGGCAGACGACGGCGACTTTGAAGGTGAAGCAGCGATGACGGGCCGGGTCTGGGAGGACGTTGAGTTTGTACGATGGGCAGGAGGGACAGAAGGGGAAGCATCTTCTGAATCCGAGGATGTGGCGTTGTGTGATACAAAGGATGGTGGGGAAGGGGTTATGGGAGGTGGATGATGATGACTGGACCCTTTGGGTATCGGTATAGGTGCTGAGGAGCCGACTGGATTCGAAGATACATGTAAAGCCTGCCTGGTTTCTTCGATCGCCTTCACCCATTCCTGCACCTCGGTAGGAGTTTTAGCCTGTAGATAGAACGTCCTCATAGGAGAGATGAGACCAAAGGCGTTTTCGTGTTTTTTGAGCGGGATCGTCGTGCACGAATGTACATCGCCGAGTTCGAGCAGCCGTAAAAGCTGATACTCGGCAGCAGTTTTGTAATATGCGAGATGGGCTGGTCTGAGCACAAACCAACGCTTTTTCCATGTCTGGAATAGGAATAGTGTTTACACAGAGCCAGGAGAAGCGTATAGTAGCGAATCAAACCTTTCTCCTTTCGCCCTTCTTCCAAAGATATCCCGACTTGATGACAGTTTCATCCATGTTTCCCTGGACATGACCTTCGTTCGCCTGCGCAGTTTTCCAGCCGCCTTCACCTTCGTCATCTTCATCCTCGGAATCCTCGCCACTTCCTGATCTTCTTTCGGCGATGGAAGACAACGGCTGCTGTTGGAGAGAGCCGCCTGGCAACATTGATGCAGAAGCACCAGAAGCCAGACCTGAAGGTGACAGAGTCCAATCCGGAGTAAGGATAGAGTCAGAGTCCGACTCTGTGCCAGAAACAGGAGGTACTGTAACCGGAGGCGGAGGCTAAAATCCGGGTTCGCAACGACATTTCAAAATATGTCGAACAGAAAAGAAAACTTGCCCTGTTTTTGACCACTGAGGATATGGAAAGTTTCCGATGAACTTCTTGGGGAGAAGGAGGAGCTGCTGAGGGGGGCATGGCTGCTCGTTGTGAGCGTCAGCGACGAACCACGCTAACTGCGACGAGGGTGACGTTGCACGTGCCATCGTATGATGATGCCATCTATACCGCGGCCAATGCCGGCGGCATTAACCGCTCTCTGCATCGAACAAGCCACCGCAGACTTTCAAAAAAAATGGTGTTGCAAGACCTTGAAAGAAATCTCGAACAGTGTTCTAGAATATTGAGGTATCTACCTTCTTCCCGTCATGATTCATCCAGCTTGGTCACTTCACAGCAATTCAGAGTCATAGATCGTATAGATCGTATAGAAGGTACAATACCGCCAGAAATACTATCGGTGGAAATTGCTCAGAGACAAACCAGGTTAAATGCTACAAGCCATTAAGCTTTAAGCTTCAGGTTCTTCTCGCTTCCAGCTAGACAATATGATCAACCCACTTCACTCCCTGCGGAGAAACGCACATGCAGGGGAAAAAAAAAAGGTCTGGTGCCCTCCATTTGACAGCATCATTTTAATTCAAGTACTTGCGTCCAGCCTGCATCCTCGGGGACGAACTAAGAATAAAGTTTTGGCCGTTCATGATCAATGTCATGATCAATCGTGTATTCCAGCCGGCGTTTGGGAAAAGGCACATACGTATGTTTTAATTTGGCAATTTAACGCGTACATTGTACAGCAACCCAAAGCTATATTTTGAATAATACACCTTTGACTGACCGGTTTCCTCGATGCCCTCGATGCCCTGAGGCTGTATACTTGATGTGGTCAGCGATTAGATTAGATAACTCTATCGTTGATCGATAAGGGAATCAGAATGAATCACACGCAAAACGACCCCAGTTAAACTCCCGACGTTCTTCATTTCCCATCTTTTTCCTGTGCATCCATCATGTCCAAAGCTCAATTCGATAAAGCTGTAGCAATCGTTCAGGGCCTTCCAAAAGATGGCCCTATACAGCCATCGCAGGACGAAAAGCTTTTCGTAAGTCATCGGACATGAGTTCAGCCTGGCCTTGACTGAATTCTCTTGGAAGTTCTACGCGCACTACAAGCAAGGTTTGCGGATTTGGGCCATGCTTTGGGAAGGGCATGCTCATGACTTACTGCCTCGCAGCCACTATCGGTGATGTGAACATTGCGCGTCCTGGAATGCTTGACTTTACTGGCAAAGCCAAATGGTGTGGCCCCGAGTTACACATATCATCGCTTTCAATCTAATTCCTTTACTTGACCTAGGGACGCTTGGAAGGAGGTAGAGGGAAAGTCCAAAGAAGCTGCTCAGAAAGCCTACGTAGAGAAACTCAAAGAGGTACAAGCCAGAATCATCAGGTGTCATTGCGCTTACAGGTCTATTTTCAGATCCTCGAGAAAGCAAGTACCGACGAGGCGAAGGGCTACATTGCGGAGATCGAAGCTGCTTAGATTTTTTTCCATCAACTTTAACAGCAATTCCATGTATGTATATTATCGAAACCTGATGATCCGGTCAACAAAAGTTCTTCCCTCTCTACACCTAAAATCTAACCAAACTGGGTTCTTTTGTCCGGAATCCGATGCTGCCCTTCTGGAAATGATAAGTATTTTCCATTTCTCCCGCAGAGACTCGTCGAATTCTACTCAGAACGACTTTGCACTGGCTACGATCCTCGTGTCTTCCATAGCTCTTTCTTCATTTTCCACAGCATACGCTTCATTCAGTGTATTAAACTCTTTAGTCGTGTTCCGAATAAGTAGACGTCGTGGCTGTCCTTTCTGAGAACAGGTACACGCAATAAACAAGGCATCATACCAGTTCAATAATTCAAGATGTATAGATTTTCAATCAATTCAAAGCAATGCACCGATGCGGTGGGCGTCAGAAGCACCTGTGAAGACGCTGGAGGGACCTCGAACACCCTTGGCAAAGGGCATGAGAAAAACAGGGTGCGTGTGTGAGCTGTGGTGTCAAGTCACTGATAATATGATTACTTGACAACGCTAACCAAGGAAAGTAAAACGGCGTGTTCAACAGTATAGGTCCCTATGTAGGCAACGAGATCGTATTTCTTGAATTTTGATAGGACATTGGCTTCCATACTTGATCCCGACATTTATAGTGCAGCATCTACCGACATGTACCTCCGATGTTGAAATTAGATATCAATCAATACTATCGGTCAGTAAAATCGGTCAGTAAATTCGAGGGGGTTACATCACTTCTATCGTTCAGTTCTAGCTGAAAGGTGTAATGCGGACGAAGGAGTCTGCGAATTCCCGTGAAAACCCCGCAATTTACACGCCGCACGATCTTCTGAATTGTGCCCCCACAGCACGTTGCAGAAAAGAATACTTAGAGTGGTCACTGGTTAAGCCTCGCACCATGAAGACACTGCTGCGAGAGCTGTAAACTTGCGATGTTCCCGGGCGTCTGCCTGAGCGGCAAAGCAGCCGCCTCTTTACAAGCGAATAACTTTCGAGTCCTGTGAAGCTTGTGAGGGTCTTTTTGAATACCCAAGTCCATACTTGGTAAGCCTCTGGTGCCTTCTTATCGCAACTTCCGAGGGTGTCGATGACGTCGTATGTGGCCTAGCACATGCCCTCCGTGGTCGACTACGCTGCAAAACGTATAATTGTGCCTCTGAATCTCGCGCTCAGCACGGCCGTACGTTGGACTGTGAAACCTTCGGTTTTCTATCTGGTCCCCGGCGAGCGCCAATTCTCCACATCTCCTATCTCGAGGAACAAAGCCAATCAAGAATTTTTCTGTGAGTCTGTGACACCGTAAGTGAAAAAAAAAAATCTATGTGTGATCTTACACCTTTGTCTGCTTCTAGCCACTCTTGCAAAAATTTTAATAGAAGATCCCCGATCCTTGTTTCAAAGTGAGGGCTGCAGGAGCTTCGTATCTGCCAAATATAACTGACCATCATATGGAATACACAACAGCAGCAGGACGATGCCACTGCTTCACAATGCCACTGCTTCCTCCTTGCAACGCAGACCAAAAGCACCCTCGTCTGTGCATTACTTCGATCCAGGAACAGCACTGATATAATTTAATCACCTCGAGTCGATCCTCCGATATGTCGTTCGGTGCAAAAAAATTCGCATTCAAGGCCTGTCATCTCTCGCCTTTTGTCTGTGTGTCCTTGACTCGTTTCTGAGAGTAAACACTTCATTCAAAGTAGTTCAAACCCGAATGGAGATCGGGTCAGCGCTTGTTTCTTACGAGACGCATCGGAGCAGCACCGTACATGTACAGTCAGCTTCGATCCCGCATTGTAGGCATAATGTGGGTTGGGCGTGATGAACTCCAAGTCAAGGCTCCGTGTGCAGAATGGACGACGTCTAGGCTTGGGTCAGCAGAACGCGTGTATAAACGCGACCTAACTATTCGCGACCCTTCCAAAGATCGCCAATCACGAATTTCTTTTCGCCTTTTTCATCGATGTGATCGACGAGATCTGCCGGAGCGCCCTCAATTCAATCATGTCCTCCAGAACATCACTGTATTGGATCTGATCACTCTGAGCGCTCCGATGGAAGAGGGCTCATCTTGTTTGCCTTCCGCTTCGATCCAGCTACTTTTGTGCTTAAACGAAAAAGCTTCCCTCGTACTGATCATGTATAACACAGCGTAAAACCCATCCGCGGGACAGGGTCTGGCAGGGTGCAGGGTAACGAGTTGGTCGGTCTTTAGTCTGTTCAGAATCCGTCCTCCGTAGTGTCGATATGTCGAGTGAATAATAACACGGAGGTTTCCATTCCGCATCAGGTATAAAGGGGGGCCTACTAATGATAAATTGTTTGATTGTTCAATCGAAGCAGCCATTACCCGATTCGGTGAGACGTTACAAGTTTTAACCTCCAATATATCACGTAGCTACGTAGTAAGTATGTATCATTTTTTTTCAAGTTGTTGACCTGATTCCTCCGTGGCGATTCCCCCTCGCTGTTCAGCGTGTATGGTGTCCGTAGTATTAAGCTCTGTAGTGCGTATATACTAATGGGGGCTTTCTGACGTGATTTTAATACGTATTCTATGGAAACAATTGGTACAGAATGTGGAATTTAAGTATTGCCTCCGCGTATATGCACCCAACCAGGGCCAGTCGGGAATTCTACAATTTTTTTCTTAGTTTTGATCATCTTTCGGGGCTGACCCCCTCAGCTATTACACTAGACCCTGCACAGCGGGAAGTTTATCCGTCGAATGTAATGAGCATGACTCCGCCGGACTATTTTTCTGAATAATGCGGTTATATGCGCTGTTCACGATGCGACGTTAAATTACATAGAAAGTGGTGGAAGAACATAATTGTCTGTATTAGCGCGTCCGGGTTACCGCACATTAGTGCTAGATATTTGATATTCGAGAATTCCAACGCAAGTAGAGTATTGTAACAGGTATAAGGCGGTGGAAGAAAATAAACGCATATTCAGACGTACGCGCAATGCAACGGTCGATGCATACTTTCCCTGGGTGTGGTTTGCGTTTCAAGTTTCCTCCAACAAGGCTTGGCGGATATGCTTCCTGACGCTTGAACCGTCCAGATTTGTCATAGGAGTATGTAACCAGGAGAGATAATGGGCACTGGTGCCACATTCATGATAGTTCATAATTCGTATTCAATGGCAATGTGGAGGCTTTCCATTTCTTTCTTCCCTTGTATCCGCAGGGCTGGATTCGGCTGACTGAGCCACTCATCAGAAATACAATGTCCCTCGGGAAGTGGGGCTGACAGAGGTAATGTTGGGAGGTCATCCCTCTCCCTAGCTTGGCAAACGAAACTCTGTTCCATTTTGCGACAGGTATTCACAGGGGCGGGTGCTGTAAGAAGACTCCCGTTTGAGTAGTAAGGTTTATCGGAGCATATACTCCACTAATCTTCTCTGAAAATTGTCGCGGGACCTCTGCTTGCCCTCTATGGACCGCAGCCAAACTTACGATACGGTCGGGTAAACGTAGAATGCTCACACCGACTCTTTCGCAGCTCCCTTGTCACATCCAGTCATAACATAACCTTGCTTGTCACCCAGTGTCCAGCTTCTACGGTCGTGTGTAGAATTTGGCAACTTCGTTCAAGAGTGGCAGGACAATGAAATGATCTTTTTCATTTCATTGGTGCTTTTTGCCTTTGACGCATTCTTCCGAGGGAAATGACTGCATCTGACAGTAGATGTAGATACGAGCATGCGTAGCGATAGCATGAAAATAAACTTCATTCACACTGGCATCCTCCACAGTGAGGCGGTAGCCATGCTTCCCCTTACCGCTATCCAATCCTCGAGTACCTAGCTGTGTCTGTAGAGTATCTGCTTGCTGTCTGTCTATCAGTCAGTCAATCCTTCGCAGCAAGCTTCGATCAATTGCCTCCTGCCGCATTTCATCCCAGTCCAGTCCGCCTTTAGCAGACAAATCCCTGATCCATATGGCACGACATGTCAAGGGTTCTGAAGATAGACCCGGATTATGAACTTTATGAAAGGACGTAAGACATTTTTGAACTATGGGACAAACGTTGGCAGTTCATTTCAATTAGCTCTTTCTCCCCGAGTCTCCCTTAGCAGCCAACTTCGATGCATCCGGTCCCGAAAAGTCCGTCGTTAGAGAGATCTCCAAAAACCATGTCGAGCTTGCGACATTCGATCGGGGCTTTGCTTTCCGTTGGCTGGAACTTGTCTTGGTTCCGTACATCATAAATCTGTCTGTCAGTACATTCATCAATCGACTAGTAGAAAAGACCGAATAGAAATGTGGCATTGTACTAGTTAGGTAGAGCGAACAGTTTGAAAGATATACGACTATACATTGGTTATTTTTCAGATACAGAATCGTCCCATCACTGCTCATCCAGCCATTCTAACCCGAATCAAAGATAAGCTGCAAAAAAAAAAATAATGAAAACCAGGACGATCGTGAATGCGTCGTAAAAGGTCATGAAGCTAGAAACATCAAGATAGATATGTATGCGATAAATCGAAGGGCAATAAAAAGGGATAAAAGAGATTCTAACTAAGCAAGCACGCAACCTTTTTCATAGTCCGAGAGGAAGAAAAAAAAAACACAGTTCGTATAGAAGGGAAAGGCGTCGCAACGATACAGAAGGACGGCTGGACGGTCTAGAGAGCACAGGGAGCGAGCTTGGACGGCAAAAGACAGCAGCACAGATTTTTACAACATGGACTAGAAATTCAACACCCAAAAAATACAAAGCGGAAAAGGTAGCACCAAAGACGCAAGGCTATGAAGTCGAATCTTGCGAGGATCCTTGCCGATGGTCTGGATTGGCAACGTAGAGACTCGGACGTGCAGCAAGCCCATAGTTGACGTGTGGTTTTCGGTTATTGAGACGTTCTTCGAGTTGTCGGGTGTTGATTGGACTAGGGACGAACTGTTCCTGGCTCATCCGTCTTTCATAATCTCGAACACGAGCGGCGACAGCAGAACCTGTCGGTGCACGGACAGGGCGCACACCATCGTTGACTGATGTATTAGAGGAAGCGGCGGTCGAAGGTTGAGATGCCGGAGGTGTTATTGCGGGTGAACTGGCTTTAGACGGCGAGTTGAGCTGGAGTGGAGATATTAGAGACTCTCCGGGAACCATTGCATCTGGAGACGTGACGTCCAAAGAAGACATATCCACTCCATGAACAATCCCTCGCCCATCTTCAGGGACCCATCCAGCGCTGTCCGTATCGTAGCTTCCGGTACTACCTCGAGTGTTGTGGCTGCCTGTCCGTTCGCGCTGAACAACCTCTACAGCACCTGCCATCCGTTCGATAGCATCAGAGTCTGCAGTTCGAAGCGATGACAGAGATTTTCCATGTGTCCCTTTATACACTCTGGATCCGCTCCTGGAAAACGCACGTTTGATAGAGTTGGATCTGTTAGAATCGGGTGATTCCTCTGGTGATGCAGAGTGCTGACTCTCTTGTATTGCAACAAGCCCGCCTAACCGAGGTGGAGGGTTGGGGTCCTTGATATCTGGTATACCACTGCCGCCTTGATGTCGTGAGCCGCTCCCCCGCCTGTCAAGGAGACCGCTACGTGAAAATCTAGACCACCATGAATCGCTTCGTCGTATAGGCTGAGTTTCGTTAAAGTTATTAGCATCAAGAAGGGACGATGGACGGGGACTAAACGAAGTACGAGAAGTGCCCTGAGAGATGGTGTTGAATGGACTAACGCTCATCTCGTGAGACTGCGAAGACACGGAACTCGCGTGGTCGCTTTGTGAGAGTGTGGCACGGGAAGCTTCGGTAACTGGGCTCAGGCTGTGTACCTGGAGCGGGAGCATGGTTTGAATTTGGGGCGGTTGGTTCGGTCGAGGATGTGGACGTCCTGATGTAGAGGGAGCGACAGTAGCTGGAACTTCAACGATGGTATTTTGGTCAGCGAAGGGATCAGCAAACGGATCGCGATAGATTGTTGCGCCTGAGTAGCCCGCGTCCTGATCAATATAGCTGGCTGCACTCAAAGAGCTCGCGTAGCTCATCCCTCGATTGTGAGAAGGGCGGTTTACAGAACTGCCATGGCCGCGAGCGGCTGCACCCACGTATCCAGTTTCTTCGTCTCTCAACAATGCAGCGCCATCCGAAAATGGGTCGGATTTTTCCCGAAAAGGTGACCCGAGACTGGCATAGCTAGATGTGCTCCCTTCTCGACGCATCTTCATGAAACTCATCAGGGACCACGAGCTGTCACCGGTACCGTCCCTTTTCCTGCGTCCATACCAGGGTTCGAAATCTCGAGTATCTTCATCGGCAAGCATGTCTCTTCTCGCAGTCGTCGGACGTGTTTGAGCTAGCCCGACGACACCACCAGGGACGGCAGTTAGAGCATTTCCTCCTTTGAGATTCTTGAGTACATTCCAACGTTCGCTATAAGGTCCCTTTTCCCCACTTGGCCTAACGGCAGGAAGTCCGGCCTCAGGGTCATTCTCGTTGAGTAGCATAAAGCGGGCTTCTTGAGCGGCATCGAACCTTCTTCTCCTCGCATAGTAGACAACAACGACACCAGCGACAAGTAGAGCGAGTATCCCAAGAGCCGTTCCGACAGCAATTCCGGTAGTTTTCTTGTTATCATTTCCGCCATCGTTGCTACCTGGACTACCACTAGGATTGCTAGGATTGGAGGTCGAAGAAGGATTGCTGGTTGCTCCGGCTGAACCAGTGCCCGGAATAGTCTGGGTTGCTCCGGGGATAGTCTGGGTGAAAGAAATTGAAGTAGGCGCAGGTGCGCTGTAGCTCGAGGAAAAGGAGCCATCGCCGGATGGGTTGTATATGATCAGAGGGGCGGATGCAGGTCCAGACTGGCCGTATCCTAAACCCAATCATTGGTCACTTATGGAAATTCAGCGTAAAGAATACTCACCAAAACCGAAAATCACATCTGGTCCGTATGCCACTCCGAAATGATCTCTCCGTTGACCGATTTGAGACAAGGCAGGGACTTGCGACCACGTTGGAGGATTCGTCGTCAAGTCCAACTCCCAACCATCACTGTACGTATTCTGGAAAACGGCATCGCATCCTCCATGAATCAACACCTTCGTTCCACTTTCTATCAGCACTGCGACGAAGGCTCTTCTGGGAGGAGGTATGGTTCCTTGAGCCACCACGACGTTCCATTTGAGATCGGAAGATTCGGTGTCTAGCGTCCATATAGTTGACATGTTCAATAGGGTATTTGTACTGGGATCGTAGCCACCAAAAACGAGCATTGTACCATTAGGAAGTATGACAGAATTATGGCCAGTGATTCCGGGAGGGCCATTGTCAGAAGGTAGCTGAGAAAAGGATGGACCAGACGGATTGAAGGCCCAATGATCTGAAAAGGCCAGTCCTGAACCGTCGGCCTTTTCTCCCCCAACAATAAAGACAGTGCCGTCGATATTAGTCACAGCACTATGTCTCATCCGGCGAATGGGTTCATTAGCCCAAGACTGAGGTTCTTGCGTCCAAGATGGAACTAATCGGTTAAAAACATTCAGAAGCCATGCCGAATCTGGCTGAACGGTAAGGACGACGGGTGAATTGATTGCTGGGAAGCCGCCGAAAAGGAATATTTCGGAGGTATTCGTAGCTGATATGGTATGCCAGGCTACGGGTGGTCCGGGAGATGTAGAGGAATTCGATGAAGAGCTGACAAGCTGCCATGGTGGCGAGGAAGGATCGAAGGAGGTTGATAAGGAAAGGTATAGTAAATCGTCATTTATTGGGGCGGTTGTGTAGGCATATGCTTTGAATTGGTCGGTCATACCGCCTTGAATGTATAGAGCATCGTTGATAATGGCTGCAGCCTGGCCCCATCTGCAGAGCCCACTGGGTCAGAAATCGAAATCAATGGATGATGAATGGAGACGCACCTGGGCAGGGCGGTGTATGCAGCAGCCCTTGAGTCCAGTACTGCGAAAAATACGGCGACACTCTGCCAAAGTGCCCAATTCATGTCGGGAGGAACAGCGAGGAGATGATTTGATGTCTGTTTAGATTTTTGAGGTCAAAGTAGTAACATAAGAAGGATATTCGTGACGTTGGTCGTGATGATTCGTGAAGATATTAGATTTGAATTCCAAGTGGAGAGAAGCTGGAGCATAGGCGACCCAGGAACACCCACGTGCGATTTAGGTCATCGGTCTAGACTCAGCACTCAGCGCTCAGCGGCCATAACGGCTATAAATCTACTGCTTTGACCGGACAAAAATCATTTGAAGACAGAAATTCTATTTTTTATTGACCGAGTATGTATGTGAGTAAAACTACAGAACAATCGTGATGCGTGATATACGTGAAATTAGCGGCGAGAAACAGTAAAAAGCATAATAGTCCAAATGCAACATCTATACCAAGGAGAATCATGTAGAAGCCTGAGCAAAAGCAATCGCAACATTGTCAGAGTGGCTCAGCGAGATCAACACCTTCGAAACACCCTTCTCTGCAGCCTTTGACTTGGCTTCCCCGTGCAAGAATACAGTCGGAACACCGTCCTTGTCGTTAACAATCTCAATGTCCTTCATCGGCGCGGCGGCTCCTTGAGATTTAACCCCGAGCGACTTGAAAACAGCTTCCTTCCCTACCCACCGTGCGGCGAACGACGATGCTGGAGAGGGCTGAGCACTGCAGTAGGCAATCTCAGCGTCAGTGAAGTTACGGGAGACGAAGTTAGGATTGTGGGAGGGAACAGCGGAAATGAGTTCTAAAGGAATTATTAAGTAAATATTGAACATTGAAAACAAAATTATTACATACCTTGGTCAACTCCAACGCCGACGAACTCTTCTTTGCAAGAAGAAGACTTTTTGAGGGCATCCGTTGCAAGCATCTCAGAAACAGTCTTGAAGTTGGCAGTGTCGATCGAGACGGGAACTTCAAATTTGGTTGTATAAGCATAGGAACCGGATTTAGCATCTGGCTGAACGCGAGCCATGGAGTTCAAGAGGACCTTGTCCTCAAGATCGAGCGGGTATGGTGGCGTCTCCTTGATCTGGACAAGGTTATTCTTGATCATCATTTCGGACATGGCCTTGTAGCTCAGCTTGGCGCGCACAGCACGACGCTGTTTGTACGCCTCATACTCGACGGGGTCTATCGATCCGAACAAGTAACGAGGGTGGAGCATGAGCAAGGTACCACCGACTTGACCGAAACCGAAGGATGACTAGACAAAATTAGACAAAATTTCTGTGCCGGACAGAATGCAACTTACCATAATGCCTGCGCGGATACCATCGGTCTGAATACTCTTGGATGGGAACATCAGGTGACTACGATGCTGGAAGTGCTCATCGACATTACTAGTGGACTGTTAGTTTCAAAAGAAACAGAAAAATAAGCATTCCACTTACTCGGCCATCCTATTGCCTGCAATAACACCGGTGTTGATCGAGTCAAGCAGACCAGACACCTGCCAAGCAGCCGAACCACCCTTGGCATGACCTAAGATGTTCTTCTGAGCCATGATAGGAATGCAGTTGCCGGGCGTTCGGCCAAGGTTGGAGAAGACTGAGTTCCATATGTGTGTCTCATTCTCCTCCTACAGAGAGTGATTAGAGCAGTAAAAATATTAAGAAAATCTTGGACATACATTGGCTTGCGTGCTGGTTCCGTGAATGGAGAGGACATTGATGTCATCAACGGTGAGATCCCAGACGGCGAGAGCGCGACGCAAGGGAGCGATGCGAGGATCTTCTCCCTCGAGCATACCGTATGTAGCAAGCGCTTCCTTCTCCTGACGCGCAGCTTCCTGCTCAATAGAAGCAACCCGAGAAGCGAAGTACTCCTCATCGACAGTTTGGCCGGAAGATTTCAGGGCGTCAATTTCGTCTTTGAGTTGTTCTTGTTCGTGAGCAAGCCACTGAGAAACTTGAGAGCGGCGGAAAGCGAGTTGGCGTTTGCGGTACTCCAGGTTGAGGATAGGGAGGGGGTGCTTAGACGGAACTTCGCGAGCGATGGTAAGAGAACCTCGTCCAGGTGCTGGGATAGATCGGCCAGCCTTGTCACTATTCAAGGACATGTTAGTTGGGATATAATAGAAAGATATTAGAAAAAACTCACGTAGAAGTGGAGGTGAAGGCAATGATACCACGAACGGGGCAACCAAGTTCCAGGGCAGTCTTGGCGCTCATGACAATGTGCACAGCGGTACCTTGGGCCTCCATGAATCCACCACGAGTGGTTGAAGTGGGTCGAGACATTTCGGATGGCTCACGACCCATAGCGAATTCCTTGTCGGCATCGCTGGTGGCTTTCATACCCGCAAACTCGTACGAACCCTCTTCGCTAATGTCGTCGAAGCCTCCTGCGATCATGACTTTGGCTTTACCCGATAGGAGAGTATCACAGGCGATTTCGATAGACTGAAGGGCAGTAGCGCTGGAGAACGAATCAGCACCTAGATATTATAAAAAGAGATAATATATACCAAGCTCCGACGGGGATCTTGACTGGACCACTGGATGACAATAGCAGCAGGTTGATCCATCCTGCAGTGGTATTGATGAAACTATATGGAACTCAACGTTAGTATGAATCAGAAGACAAACGCATTGAATACTGACGTCTCCTGCAAAATGTCGTTCTGGACCTCCTTCTCATCGCGACGATCCGTAAACATCTTCTGCAAACTCGCTTGACCACCCATACCACTTCCAAGGGATGTTCCGACTTCAGAGGGGTGAACGTGTTTGTACAACTCGTAGGGATCCGTGATACCAGACATGTTGAGGGCTTCGGCAGTGGAGACCAGATTCCAGAGAGTGACCGGGTCAGTCTGAGCAACAATGTCGTCGGGAATACCATAGCGACCAGCATACCACCCAGTGGGGATTTGACTGGCAACTTTGCGGCTGAAAGAGAAGGCCTTCGGAACGAAGACACATGCGCCCTTCTTGAGCTTGAAAAACCACTGGCCACCTTCGCCGGCCCAGATGTCGCACTTGTCACCGTGTTGATGCTTGAACTTGGAGGCTTCTTCCTGGGTAACTTCAATAGGCTCGAGATCATGAATTAGCTCGACTTCCTGGTTAAAGATCTTCTTCTTGGGATCATAACCTCGGAAGAGTTCAGGCTCTATTTGAAAAATGAGAAACTAGAAAAAGGAAGTTAAACGATTAACGCACCAATCAAACGAATGCCTGAGTGAGCAAGAATGTCCTTCTCGTAACGTCCCTTGACGTCCTTGTCATCAACTGGCTCCCCGCTCTTGCTGTCAACCCATCCGACGTACAAAGACCCATCCTTGAGAGGGCCGTTGAAGTGTTTGATATAGCCCATGATCCAGGCCATCTCGATAGCGCCTTGGATGGTGAACTCTCCTCGGGCCTCCATTTCCCAACGAGTACGCGCGCTGCCCCATGGTCCAACTTCACCGGTACCAGTAATGACCATGACCTTGTCGAGATCGAGCATTCCACGGAGCTTAGTAACGTCGATGAGCTTCTCTTGCGACTCGAGCTCGGGGAAATTGAAGCGGAAGTTGGCGCGAGGAAGGACGTCGACGGTCTGAATAAGGCGTTCAGCCTCAACACCGTTGAGGATCTTGAAGTCGGCGGCATTGTCACGAGCGATCGCACGACGGAGGTCGCTCTTCTTCATGAGCGTAGTTCGGATGCGAGTGGTAATGTCGGCGAGGTCGGGAAGACGGTCCATTCCACCATTGAGATCAGCCCAGATTGGCTCGACTTGGGTGATGGAGAAAAGAAGCGGATGCATGAGACCCAGGATGTTGAAGGCCATTTCTTTGGCCGAGAAGGTACGAACGCCATAGCTTTCGAGCTCGTGTGCAACGATGTTGGTAGGGCCCATGAGGGTTGTGCCACGAGTCCATCTAGGTGTGAAAATTAGTCAATATTAAATAGAAAAAGAAATACACGTACCCGATAACAGCTCCAGCGAGACAAAGGTATTCACCCCAGCTCTCAGACGCCCAACGCTGGAAGAGGGTCTCCAAAGAAATCTTGGATTCCGAGTATAGTCCATCGTTTCCGAAAAGACCGTGGTTGGGAGAGAGGGGAAGAATAACCTGGGTTGGGCGAGTCACAAATTGTCTGCTAGCCTTCTTGCTCTTGACAGCTCCCAGGATGCGAAGCAGGTTGGTCAACATAATGCGGTGAGCCAACTCAGACTTGTCATCGATGCCGTCGATCTCACGACCGTTTTCGGGAATACCGGCGAAGGGAAGAATGAAGTCCAAGTCCATTCCGAGGGTGGAATAGATATAGTCGACAAGGGCATCAACATCTTGCTTTGAGCCTTGGTTGAATGGCACAACTGTGAGAGCCGAACCGCGACTACCGTAAGTCTGGAAGATGGACTGGTAGTACTCAACCGTCGAACGGTTGTAGCGGGAAGTCGTAATGACGACGTGGGCACCACCAGAGAGAAGACCCTTGACGACTTCAACACCGATGGAGCCTTTGCCAACTCCAGTCAGCAGGGCATTCTTGTCCTTGAAAGTCGTGCCGGCAGTAGCAATCTCGTGAAGAATGTCGAGATAAATGTTGGTGAGATTGCTGCTGTATTCCCAGTTGGTCCCGACCTTGCGCTTGAGGTGAAGAAGGGGTACTTTGTCGGCAGAGACGGAAGTGACACCAGAGATCTGGGGTCGCAGGAATTGGGAGGAGGAACGACGGTTGCGAGGAGTGCGGGACCGGGTCTCAGTACCCTTAGCCCTTAGAGAGCGGACCACACCTTCGTACAGAGCCTTGATACGGTTCTTCTGGTCTTGGCTGATCTCCGGTTGCGACTTGACGATGGTCCACAATTTCATGACGTCGTCCTGGACTTTCTGGATGTTGACAGGACCGGAGACGGTGTCGCTGCGAGCCATTTCCTCGACATATGCCTCAAGCTTGCGGACGTTCTCCCGCATAACTTCAGTGTATACAATATCACCCTTGCTGGTGACTTCGGTGTGGGGAGCGGTAGGGAAGGTGACTGGAAAAACGTAAATAAATATCGCTAAAGTAAAAAATCAAAACATACCATCTTTGTACACCGGTGGCTGCCCGAGAACTTGACGAGTGTTGTCAATAAGCTGCTGACCGAACTCTTTCGCAAGCTTGTAGTTCGGACCCTTGCTCGGGTCGGTCTGGTCAATGTGATACTGCATGTAGGCTAACATTTCGGGATCAGCACGGTTAAGCAGGTGGATGCAGCGGGCAGTGATTTCACGGTCGACGGTAGTGAGACGACCGAAGATGATGTCGTAGTACATAACAAAAGCGTCTTGACGGACCCAGTTCCAAGAGGAGTCGAAGTGGCGGGCTTTCAAAGGATCAAAGACAGGCTGGATACCGTCGATGTAGAGATCCCCGTGTTCCTTTGCAATACTGTCCAGCTTGGCCTGAAGAGCGGCCGAGTTGGCCTTCTCAGCATCGAATGCGATCTCGCCGGAACGAGAGTCGCGCTTGAGGTAACGCATGTAGAGTTCGATATGTTGGGCCGCGAAACGTTCCTGTTCAGCCTGGAATTTGGTGAACTCCTCACTGTTGATAACAGCTCCACCTCCGCCGCCTCCTCCTCCACCTCCTGCAGCACCGGGAGCAGCAAGGGAGATTCCAGAACGAGAAGCATAGAGCTGGACAACAGAGTCGAGCCAAGCCTTTGCCTCCGGTTCCGAGCCCAAACGTTTAGCGGGCTCCATGGTAGTACCGAGAAGGAGGACACCATCTGCACGCTGAGGTCCAAGACCCCACGTCTTCGCCAAATACGCCTTGACAGCAGAAGAGTTGAAACCACCGGGAAGCTTACCACCAATCAGACGCGAAACAAGACCCGTACTGTACTTGCCCAAGTTGCCATTGTGGCCTGATCCTAGAGCAGAGCCGAGCTCGTCGAGAGGCAGTTCCTCTCCCTTCTCGGGAGCGGAAGAGAACTCATTTTGAAGGTCGCCCAAAATCTCATTCTGGAGGGTTGACTTTCCACCGACGAGGTCCTTGATGGACTTGGAAGTCGAGATGTCGCTGATGGGCTTCTTGAGTTTCTGAGCAACGACAGTAAGGAGGATATCGGTAGATTTGATAGGGACATCGTCAATGCTGACAGCAGGACCAGCAGGAGCAGCGGCAACAGGGGCGGCAACGGCAGCAGGGGCAGCCACAACAGGTGCAGCAGCAGCAGGAGTAGCAGCTTCGGGTTCAGCTGCAGGCTCATCGGCACCTGCTTCGTCCTCGAACAGGTAGTAGATCTCCTTGGTGTTCTTGGCATGGCAGAGAATCTCGCGGGTGAGGGAAACACAGTCGTCCTGGGTCTCATACTTGGCCTTGAGCGTACGAGTGGCCATACCGGTAAGAGTGGGCGAAGGACCGAGCTCGATGAGCCTCTCAAATTTGAACTGAGAGAACAGCAGATCCTGGGTCTGAATCCAACGGACGGGCGAAGCAAACTGATACGCCAGCAATTCCACAAGAATGATGTAGGCCAGATTCTGACGCTGGGCAGCGGAACCCCACTTCTCTTCGTCCCACTTCTTGAGGACTTTGTCGAGGCGAGGCGAGGAGGTTTGGTCGTATATGATTTGCGCGTACTCCCGCGATACTTCGAACGGTTTGGCAATCAGATTGGGGATATACTTGCCGACAAGGACATCGGGGTTGAGTTGGGTGGGATCAATCTTCTTCGACAAGTCTGATTATACGTAGTTAGTATAAAATCATAACACGAAAAAGAAATAACTCACAGGTTCGGAAAGGCATGACACCGGCCCAGAGGTACCTCGAATGGAAAGGAACGTCAATACCTGGAAGGGGGATGGTGGCAAAGCCACGCTCCAACTTGATGTAGCCTTCAGCCTTCTGCTGGTCCACGGCGCGGCTATGGCATTCCTTGACAATGTCGCCAAGCATCTCCTTCACCTTTTCAACAGAGAATGTCTCAGTCAGCTATTCAAAAAGATTTCGTTAGTAAAGAATCTAGTCAAATCCCACAACAAACATACCTTAGCAATATCAATCTTCTTGACCCTCAAATAGTTCAAAACATTGGTCAAAGTTTGGAGGGCGACAAGCTCTCCAGCGCAAACGTATTGTTGTCCCTTTGGAACCACAGATTAGCCACAGAAACACAACTAGATAAAGGAAATCGTACCTCAACGTTAAAGTTCACAATCTGCAAAAGAGTATTGGTGAGCACCGAAATAGAATCAACAACTTCTCTCAAAGCTGCATCATCGAAGCTCTTGGAGATACGGCTGGGGTTAACAGCGCACATAGCGTAGTTCGAGCGATTCTCGGAGTCACGCTCGACGGCACGCTGCATGGTGATACCTCGGTAGAAAACGACATCGACGAGGGCAGAGATGGCAAGGACATCTGCAATAGAAGCCAACGCGGAATATTCACCCAAAGAGTGACCGGCGAAAGCACAGTCATTCTGGACGAATCCTTTCGAGCGCATGTCCTCGAAAGCCGCCTTTTCAGTAACAACAAGAGCGATCTGGGCGAATTGAGTGGCGAAAAGGAGACCGTTAGGATGACTGAAAGTATATTTATGCGTCCGGATGTCAATATCGGCGAAAAGAGGAAGGGTCTTGACGTGGCCATCCTTGTCCATGGTATCGTAGGACATATCCATGTAGCGTTGACGGATGGCCTGTCCCTTGATACCACCAAAGTGAATAGTCTTCTCTTTGGGGTTGTCCTTGACGATTTCGAGGATAGAGAAGCCGTAGACGGCACGGAGATGCTCGTCGGCGCCATCCCAGACAGCACGAGCGGCGGGGGAAGAGTTATAGAGGTCCATACCCATTCCAGGCTCCTGCGAACCTTGTCCAGTGAAGACGTAGGCAGTCGTAGGCTGAGAAACTTCCGCCGAACCCTCAATGACCTTCTCCCCTAGCGCATTGACGGTCTCGATCTTGACGACGATGTTGCCGTCACGCATACCAACGTGACGGATGTTGACGGTAAGTTCCTCACCAGGGAGGACCATGCCAACGAAGGAGACATCATAACTGAAAGAAAGACGTACAATGTTCAGCATTCGGTATAAAACGAAGTCCGAATTACTTACGAAAGGACTCTCTCAGGATGTCCTTTAGCGACGACATTCTCAACATACTTGCGAGTCGCAGCGGACGACCACAAGCCATGGGTGATGGTGCCGGGAAGACCAGCGTAGCAAGAGAAATAAGGGTTGATGTGAATCGGGTTGAAATCGCCCGAGATGCCAGAGTACGGCTCGTTAGTGAGAGGAGACCAGAACGAAGTAGATCCCTCGGTGGTGGTGAGTTTGTATCCCTCATTGGCGAGAGGGACGGTCTGTCCTTGAGGAGCTCCATGGCGCTGGAGATATGAGACGACCGGGTTGCCGTGTGCGTCATCAGCCTGGAACTCAACGGTTCCAACTTTCTGCAAGTTCTTCAGCTGATCCCGAACGAAGATCTCACCGGTGACGGAAAGTTCACGGAAGGAGATTCGGTCCTTGAACGAAACGGCAGACTGGACGCGGAAAGTGAGCGGGACTCCAGGAACAAGAGGCTTCGAATCATCCTCCCAATCGAACCACTCCTTCGACTGCAAAACACCGACGTCAGCTTCGGTGGCCAAAGTCACAACGTAGTCGGGTTCTTCGGTGGTTTCGAACGTATTCTCGTAGTCGGTGAAGACGCCACGGTACAGGAAGGCAGAAACCACTTCCACAACGGGCTTGCCATCGCGGTAAACGTGGCCCTTGACTTTCACAACCTTTCCAGGTTGAGTGTTGACGACGGAGACAATCTTGGCCTCAGACTTGCAGACGTCGCCGGCCTGGAATGGTTTGGCGCCCTTGACCATACGGAAGCTGTTGGAGAGATGGACGAGCTTGAGGAGGTCTCCGTCGATGGAGGCCGGGAAGATGGATTTGATGATGGCCTGTAAAATCATACAAGTTAGTTTGAAGAATCAAATGAACAGAAAAATACCCATACCTGCCATCCAGCGACAATAGCAAAGTCCATCGGAGCGCTGATCTTCTCCGACCTAACCGACTTGAAGGACTCATCGTTATTCCCGACAACAGAGCAGAATTTCTCGATATCCGCTGCACTCAAGGTGACTTCAGGTCCAGTGAACGTATCATAGATGCTAAGCTCTGGCAAAGACTCGTTGTCTCCGTACCAAAGCTTCCAGTAGAACTCCTTAATGCGAGTGTTGCGCCCAGCAACAATTTCGTGGATAGGAGCGAAGCCCATCGAAGGCTTGTACTCGAACTGCAGAGTGAGAGGAACGGAAACTCCTCGACGTTCCTCGTAAACGGTAACATCGATCAAGTTGGAGTCGGAGTGGTAAATGATTTCGGTAGCCTTGAAAGAAGGGTCATGGAGACCGTACGAACGAGCACCTCCGTACGCGGTGATGGAGGTGGGCTGACCGTTGGTAAGGCCAACAACTACCTTCTCATGCGAACGAGGGTAAAAGAGGCGTCGGATGGGGTTGCTAATGTAAGAATTTCCTTGCACGATGCTCTTGGAACCAACGAAGGCACCGAGCCAGTTCAACTCTGAACCGGCGAGAGCCGTAAGCCAGGACTCGTTCGAAGGAAGGGATTTGCCGAATTGGTAAACGATCTCCTTGTCGTTCTTGCTGACCTTCACGGAGCCGGGGACTTGAGCGGGACGAGGCTGAACAGCGAGGTATCCGATGGAAGGAACGGTGGAGGCGTCACCGCTGTAATACCTATCAAGGACTTTGTCGATGAGATCCGAGTTGATGTTGCCGAACAACTCTTTGATAGGCTCATCCTTCTTCACGGAGCCCTTGACGGCAACTGGACCTTGAAGGATACAAACACGTTGGGGGTCTTGGTCGAAGACGGCCTCAATGTCTTCGGAAGCCCACAAAGAATCCTAGGTAGAAAAGTATATTAAAAGAAGATCAAAACACCATAAAGATACCAACGCACCTTCTTGAACCAAACTTCAAATGTAGCATCAAGAACAGGAATGAAAGGAACAGGCTTTTGTCCACGTCGCTGAGAGATGGCCAAGAAGTAGCCAGCGTCGTCAGCGGAAAGGAGCTGCTCGGTAGCGAGGGGATAGGCCTTGAAGAAACTCTCAATGGTAGGAAGAGGTTCATTAAGCGAGTTGTAAGATTGCAGTACCGAAGGCTTGGCACCGGATCCATTGACACTAGCGAAACGTTCTTCGATTCGCCTCAGCCAGTCTCCGGTAAGGTTTCGGAGACTGATGTCGACCCAGCGCTTCTCGTGGGCGACGTACATGAGACGAACCATACGAAGGACAGTCTCTTCGTAGGTCATATCCCTCAACTCAGCAGAGGTTCCATCCTTCTTGCAGCCAAACCAAGGCTTGCTGAAATCCCGGTTGAGCTTCTCGATAACCTCGTCGTGATGCTCGAGCAGCCAAGCAGCCCGCTTCTCCTTCGGGAGCTTGAAGACAGTGTCGTCAAACTCTTTCCAGAGTCTGACACCGCGAGTTGCGACCTTGTGGATAGGCTCGCCGAGTTCGGAACGAACAGTGAGAACGCCACCGGTGGGCTTGGTGTAAGTTTCCTCCCACTTGGCATCTTGAACACCGGGCGAAGCAACGAGAAGATCCTTGACGGAGGAAGAGGTGTGTGCCTCCTTGGCGACCATGACACGGCTTCCGAAGAGGAAACCGTCGTACGGCATAGGCTGGACACCGTACTTGAGGGACCAGTCTCCGTTGAGGTACGGCCAAACATCTTCGGCGTCGCCGAATCCGGAACCACCGACAAGAATGACATTGGACTGTTTACGAATAGCACGATAAGTTGCAAGGATAGGCTGGTGGAAATCTTCGTAAGAATGGTGACCTCCGGCACGTCCACCAGTCCACTGGCAGATGATTGGGTAGTCAGGGTTGGCGGCAGCAATGTTGATGACTTGGCGAATGCCGTCAACGGAGCCGGGTTTGAGAGCGAGGTGCTTGATTCCGGCAGACTTGAGTCCTTCAACGATTTCTGCAGCCTTTTCGGTGCTGGGAATACCGGCACCGATACAGAAACCTTCGATGGGGTATCCCTCCTTCCTGAGCTCTTGCCAGAGGGGGAACTGGAAGCCGAATTGCGCTGGGTTGATGTAAATAGAGTTGAGAGTGATTCCTGCACCCGGGGGAATCTTGGACTGAATTTCGGCAACCTTGGCGCGAAGAGCGTTGGCGTTGTAGTGACCTCCTCCGGCCAACTCGATATGGTAACCGGCGTCAAGAACGGCGCTGACGAAGCCACCCTTGACAGTCGACGGAGTCATACCAGGGACCATAATCGGAGGCTTGCCCAAAAGGCGAGAGAAGGGAGTGTCGAGGTACATCGTTCCATCCCTAATAGAAAGAATAAGTCAAAGGTCCTAACATAATAGACTATATACTCACTTGGCCTTCACGAGACGGGGAGAGTACTTCTCAGCCCAGTCATCCTCTCGTGTCACCGAAGAGGAGTTATACAATTCTGCGTCTCCCTTTCCACGTTCACCAATCACGATCACCCGAACGCCCTTTCCGTCAAAGTTCCTTGCGGTCAGAGGACCGATTCCGCTGATACCACCGGGACCAAAGTCCAAAGCATGAGTGGCCGACTTGGGGAAGTTGGTAGCTTTCGTCCAGTGGATGGGCGAAGTAAGAACTTGGCTGCACAACGAACGAGTAATGGAGGTCTTCGACGAACGCATGTCACCACCTAATTAAATTAGAAAAAAATTCAGAATGAAGATAGAGAATAGCGTACCATCTTCAGTATTGAACACGGGGATCCTCAACTCCTCAGGTTTCCACAACTCTTCTCCCTTCAAATCCTCCTTTACCACCTTGTCGGTGGCCTTGCTGAGATAAACACTGTGGAAGGGCACGCCGACCACGAGGAAACGGAGCGAAAAGACAGGCTTGCGCTGCGAGAAAGGAATCTTGCTCTGGTCTGCACCAGAGGGAGCACGAATCTTGCGCAAATTCACGACAAGACCGTACAAAGCACGCGCCGGACCCGTAACGACAAGCGCACGAGGTCCGTTGTAGAGAGTGACCTGGAGCTTGGAGTTATCAGCCAGGTGTTTGTTGGTCTGGGTGAGGTGAGGCTCGAGCTCCTGAAGCGAGAGCCCGGTAATAGATAACATGGGGCTTGGGGTGCCCTCACCGCCATCGATAGAATCTTGAACGAGACCTGGCTCGAGCGAAACAACAGGGAAGGCTTCCTGGCCACGGAAACCACAGAAGAAGAGCCATCGCAAGGCTTTCTTGGAATTTTCGGCGAAAGACTCGAGGGAGGTGGACGCGGCAGCAGCGACAGCTGACACGATACCTTGAGAGTGGCCAGTTGCGCCAGTGATACGATCCGAGAGCTCACCGGGGGTAAGACCGGTGACTTTACATACGATCAGATATTGGACAAGCTGTGTCAATCCGATGAGGGGGAAAGACACGGGAACAGAGGCAAGATAAGAAGTCGAAGGACGTGAGCTGGCGCCCGACAACCAGGAAAACACGTCGAGGCCGTGTGTGTAAAATGGAGAAATCTGCTGCTTTTCCTCAGCGAGAGGAGCGAGGATATCGGACATGGAAGATATGAAAGACGCGACGAAAGGCTTGTAGATGTCGTAAAGAGACTGAAGTTCATCGATGTAGACTTCGTTGGTGCCCTGGCCACCGAAAAGCGCGTAAATCGAGGCATCGCCGGCTTCAGCGGCGGCGAAGAGAGCTGATTGGGGACCAGCAGGAATGTCGGCAACTTTCCGGCCTTGGAGAACAGAAAGAGCATTGAAGTAGGCAGAAAGGACGACCTTTCTGACCTCGGTATCGTATGCAGAGGCGAGGGAGTGAACATCTTTGGTGGAGAGGTAGCTGGAAGTAAAGTACTTGAAGACATTCAGTAAGAGGGCTGTTCTGGCAGCTTTGCATTCGGTGTTGTCGGTGACTTTGGAAGCGACAAAGCCAAGGAATCTAGCAGCAAGCTCTACGGTTGCTTCTGCCTGGTTTTCTAGATCTGCAGTGGTATCGACTGCGTCTACGAGTGACTGTTGGTGGATATACTCGTCTCTAAGGACTTCGGCTGAGATCCATTCATCGGATTTTGTAGAAACTGGGATGGAAAGCTGGAAAAAAAAGAAGAAAAAAAAGGTTAGACTTGAAAGAGAAAAAGATATTTTGAAGACGTACTCTAAGTTTTCCCAAGGAGATTATTACGGGTCTCATCGCAATGGATGAGCAAGAAGAGTTTGATTCTGTCGTCGCCATCGTTGAGCAAGACGGCTTATGCTCTGACAACGGGGGGTATAGACAAGGGGCACGCGCGGAACGAGTTTATATACCAAACCCCAGCGTGTTTTGCCCCAACAAATTTTTGGAGTAGATCGTTAAAATTTTAATTCAGTTGCCCCGGCGTCTAAAGTCACGTGGTATCACTTGGCTTCGAAAGTCCTTACACAGCGGCATATACTCTTTGCTCGGTCCAACTCTATCTGACACTCTTCAGTTCCATTCTCATTCCAGGGCAATGTTATTCTTTTTCTCGCTACCAGAATTCCCCAAACTTACTCTTCCAACCCAAGACCTTCGCTAAATTATCGTCACGTTACGAACCAGGGTATACTTTCAAGTTTGCTGGGAGTAGCTTTGAATACAGTCTGTATCCGGCGCTGAATCATCTCCCCAGGATGTCGCTCTTGCTTGTTTCGTTGATAAGCCGCCTTCTCTGATAAGAATGCCAGGCCTAATTAAGTTGATCACATCATTCTGTCGACTATCCATCTTGTTCCCCAGCCCCAACCGTCGTTAATATTCCTGTGCCTCTTAAAAGCTATATTTTGTTGCCATCTCTCCCACCCAAATAATCTCTGTAGCTTTGAATCAATTCTCATCGGTCTGAGTCTGTATGACCGAGCGATACCATTTCTTGGCTTTGAACAGATGGTCAATTCAGACGCGTTTTGGGTCTGACACTGAGATTGCTCTTCATCCCCCACCTAAATTTGCAATGCAATGGGGGATGTAGTCCTAATATCGATACCCCAATCTGTCTAGCTATGTACTTCCATTCCAAACTCTCGTCCCAATTTCTCTACCTCTGGATCTTTTTGCAATTACCCAAATGTCAATAACGGCCCCATGCCCCAGAGAATATCTGGTTTCCATCCTCTTGGTCGATAATCTATACTAGACTGTTTCTGCCAATCGTTTTATATCCGTCATACTTAGTACCCAGTGCGATTCCGCGAAACAGTGCGCCACACAGCATACTTCCTTTTGATACGGAGGTTACTTCATGAGAAACCGTTCCGTGCGTCTAAACCAATACACTTCTGCGACTACCAGGGCCCATCTTCAAGCCTCAAGCTTCCATCGATCTGACTATTCATCTTTCAAAGCTATGTTGAACATCATTTTCACTAGATTTTCTGTTCGATTCCCGCCATGCAAGTTCTCATACCTGTACGTCCTCTAGATCTCCGGATTTGCGTGCGATCCCTTTGGCTCCAGTTCGATATCAGCTATGTCTATGATACTACATAATCTTCCATTCCAAATGCTCCCTCCTTCTCTACCTCTAGATCTTCCTCTAATAGACTGACGCTCTGATTTCATATGCAGCTACCCAAACTTTAGTAACCCTGCGCTACCGCTCCCCGATCTACAATCTAACATACTCGACCACCCAAGCTAACACTCAAGTGCGAATAAATTCACCTCCACAAAGTTTCTTGATTTCATGGTACACAGATCGGCGTCTCAAATAAACGTCAGACAGTTAGTTCATAGTAAAACTAACCACTGGCAAGAAGGATTTGCTCCAGAAACAGCCCTTCCATAACATCACATAACCTACCTACGCAAAGCCCTTCTCCACAGTCCTAAACTGTCCAAGATAAGGCATTCAAGCCCTAATATCATCTACTACCGGATACGTCCTTTTCGCTCTAGCCCGGATAGTGATAGTTGACTTTTTCTTGGCTCACATGCCTGCCTCAAACCGCAAACGACACCGCCAATCTCCACATAAGAGTCCTAATATAGCTTCAGTGACTCCTTTCGTTCCTCTGGACATTGACTAGATACTATCCACAGTCTTTTTTACCTTCCTCGGGTTCATTGCTAAAACCGAAAAGCTCCCAATATGATACATCGCTTCTCGAAGGACCTCTCACTATGACTCTAAAACAATCTTCTGGTCCCTTTTCCGCAACCCGCAACGCTACAAGCCTCATCCGATAGCCGATCCACAAAGTCCTTGTAGGACAGTCCTATTCGATCTCATCAAAGACGCACTGAAAGGGCCACTGTCCCAAAAAAAAAACGTTAAAAGGTATACGAGAACTGGACACCCATCCAAAGTGCGTTCCCCTCCTGGAGAGCTTCTCGGAACGCATTCGAACGCTCATTCTTAGCGGTAGCGCGCCGGGGACGAGAAGTAGAGTAGCATACGAGTATTTGGGAGTCAAAACTCTCCGGAAAAGTAGCTACTCGAAATTATATCACTCAAGTTTTAATTCAAGTTCTCGAGGTTCTCAAACGTGTGCATGCTGTATGTTTTTAGGAGGGCTCAACTTTATTCGTTCTTTGAAAACCTCATGCCCCGTATTTACAGACTCTCTCATATACTTACTCTACCCCAACTACATCAGCTCACGCGATACATCCCCAGTTCATTCACCCGTCCGTGGCCGATTGAACGCTCAATTTCTCACAGATCAAGCAAAAGATTCGAAGCCGAAATTGATTCGTGTTGAGCTTGGGTGCCCCTAGAGGATCCCTAGAGGATGCATAAGTAGTTGAATACTACTTGGATCGTACGGGATAAGGGTCTACTTTTATAATATGTATGATTGCTGCACTAAAAAGGAGCCACTATGCGACACGAACGGGGACCCGAGTGACGCAGCAAATCCAGTCTTCTGAGTCTAGTATATAGTACTCCATCGACTTTGTCCTCGCGGTCTGCCACACAGCATTTTCCCTTTTGTTCGAATTTTGCTTGATGAGAAATTTGTTCTGCGCGCCCATAATTGATACCTCATGCCTCAACCCATCTATCTATCTATCTATCTTTCTTTCAAAGCTATGTAGCGTATCGTGTCTTTCCTCACTTTCGCAAGATTTTCCCTCAAATTACCGCTATACTTCCCATCCCCGTACGTCCTCTCCGGACTCAGTATCTTCTCTCTCTCTCTCTCTCTGAATCTTTCTCCAATAGGCTGTTGCTCCGATTTTATATGGAGCTATACCCAAACTCCAACTCCAATAGTAACTCCGTCCCATCACCCCCCTGACCGATAATGTAACATACTTGTAAGCTCTTGTAACTTGACCGTTTCTGCCAATCGATTTTTGTATCTATCGTACCCCAAGAACGAGTAAATTTTTCGATAGATTTCTTGATTTCACCGTACATACGTACCCTTTGGCGTGGCATACATCGACGTCTTGAATGTACAAATTTAAAACTGGCCAAGAACGATTTCCTGCAGAAACAGCTCTTCTGTAACATCGCATAACCTACACATTCAAAGCCCTCTCAACTAGTCCTCGGACTGTCCACGAGAAGGCATCCAAGCTCTAGTATCATTGAACGGATTGTTGCCTATCACTTTTTAGCAGGATAAGTAGTTGGCTCTCAGACCTGTCCCAAATGACACCGTTTTTCACCATATACGTAGAGTATTAATTCTGACATAAGTAGCTCCGGTAACTCCTTAAGTCTGAGCCCCTGCGACAGATATTGTGCTCAATCCTTTGGTCGCACCAGTCGAGGCCACCCTAAAATAGATAAGATCAGATGTAACTACCCTAAACCCTAACCTAACCCCTAACCCCTAACCCTAACCATCTAACCATCTAACCACCTAACCACCTACCTGACCCCCCGATAGAGCCATTTGTTGGCAATGTCGCAGACAGTTCCCACATGTTAGGGAACTGCCTGCAATATTGCTTGATCTTAGGGTGGTCACCGGTAGTTACCAAAGGATTGTTCACAATTGTTTGTTTGGTAGCACCAAAGATTGTGAACAATAGCTGCGGCATTGGGTGTAAGTCTCTCTGAATGTGGACTGGATAGTCTTGCCTCCTCAGGGTCTTTGCTCAAATCAAAAAGCTCCCAGTCTTCTGAAAGCATCATTCATTGTGGTAAACAATCTTCCAATCCCCTTTCTGCACCGCTGCACGACGGCAGATCCACTAAGTCCTTGTAGGACACAGTCGATGCGTACTATGCGATCCCATCCAAGAATCACGGAGATGGCCACTTTCTCTCAAAAAGGTAACTTATGCGCGAGCTGGATATCCCTCGGAAATTCGTTCTATCCCTGGAGAGCAATTCGCAACACGTTCGGACGTTCGTCCTTTGCGATAGCGCATCAGGGAAAAGAAGCGGAATAGCATATATGGAAGTCAAAACTTTCCGTGAAAGTGGCTACTCAAGATTATATTACCTATATTTCGAATCAGGTCCTCGATGTTCCCAATGTGTACTTGCAGGTCTTCAGAGGTAATCAACTCCATTCGTCATTTGCGAACGTCATGCGGTTTCGGGTACCATGCTTTCAGACTCTATCGTAAATTCTACTCCGAGTCCAACTGCATCGGTACACGCGATACATCTCTAATCCAATCACCTATCCGTGGTCAACTGAACGCCTTGACCCAATTCTCATGGATCAAGTAAAAAGTTCGAGGTCTAGGGAGTTTTGGGTGCATTGATGCACTCTACTTGGATCATAGCACGCTATATTCTACTCTTAATATATGCATGATTGCTGAATGTAAGAATGAATCACTATACGATGACGGACGACCCGAATGATGCAGGGTATTTTTACTCGCGGTGCGCCACACAGGACTTTGTTGCGTCCAAAATTAATACAATATCGCGATTCCCATGGATCCTCACGTCTCAACCCATCTATCTATCTATCTTCCGAAGCTATGTAGAACCTTGTGTCTTTCCTCGCTTTTGCAAGATTTTCCCTGTCATACTTCCCATCCTCCGGAACACGTATTGTAATTTGGCCACTCCATTTAGTAAATTATACGCTCAGTATCAGTTCAAATAATCGGGCAATAAATAACAGCTAATTTGTTTTGAATAACTTCCGTCAGATCGGTGCCAAGTCACAGCTGCCTCCGATATCAATGGACACAGGTGACCGTGTACCTTCCGAACGGGCCTACATAAGAGAGTTGGACGTTTTGCATCTGATAATTTACAGCCACCAGTTAACAAGGTTCAACTACCGGAGCACTCCCACCTACTGTATAAGATCTTATAAGACCCAAAGTATCTTCAAGTCAAGCCCTTAGTCTCTTGCACATTAACACCAATTGCAATGCCCCTCTTCCACAATCCCAACTCCCGGCACTACATTTCGAACCTCTCCAAAGTCGGCACTCGTACGCCGATATCCCGGTCTGAAAGTGATGATTTGAAGTATAAACCGGAGAACATATTCGACGTAATCATCGTTGGCGGAGGTAGGTCGAATCCTCCGGTTACTCAACATAGATCATCACGACATCTCTATTAACTGTTATTCAGGAACTTCGGGATGCGTGCTAGCCTCGCGCTTGAGTGAAGATCCCTCTGTTCGCGTCCTATTGTTGGAAGCTGGCGGAAGGTGCGTCAAGTTCACATTAATGGCCCCCAATCAAACAACTCGGGACTCATTAGAATATCATTCAATGTAGCGGTTATCACTTGTTTACACGTATCCCAGGAGCTTACTCCAGGCTATGGTACGATGCAAAGCGTGTATTTCAATTTTACACCGAGCCGGATGACCGAACGAAAGGGAGAAGGTTGTTTTGGCCCAGAGGTTTTGAAACCCTTCGCTTTTCTCCAAATCGAGTGCTAAACCGATTTCTTTCAGCTAAGATGCTTGGAGGATGTTCATCTATTAATGCAGAAATGTCAGTGCGGTTTATATTCTTCAGATTTTCTCTTATACGTTCTCCGCAGGGCCCAATATGGCTCACCGGGCGACTTTGACGAGTGGGCAGCTATCACCGGCGATGAAACCTGGGCATGGAATAATATCCAACAGTTCGTTCAAGCACCTATTCTTATATTCAGCTGTTTGTCGTAACCTCTTCCTTTTTACCCAGTGACTTTCGAAAGTTTGAAAAATACACGTCCCACCCTACTCAGCCTAACGTTGACATGTCTGGAAAGGGAACTCAAGGTCCCGTTGAAGTTGGCTATCACAATTTCGTACCACCGTCTACTCAGCCGTTCATCGAAGCTTGTCAAAATCTAAAAATACCTTTCAGTACGGATTTTAACCATCCTACGGGCAGTAGAGGGGTGAACAGAGTATGTATCATCGCTTAAATATACGATAAAACTAACAGCCATTCTGTGCAGATCAGTAAGCCATTAATTTATGAGTACCAAGGATTAACTGGTAACAGCGGTAAAATTAGTGACCTATATCGACGATAAACTCGAACGCGTATCCAGCGAAAGCGCATATCTAACGAGCGAGGTTTTAAAGAGACCGAATCTCAAAGTTGCGATTTACGCCCAAGTGACTAGGATTCTATTCGACAAGAAAGACGGGGATATTCGCGCAGTGGCAGTCGAGTTTGCAAGTAGTCAGAATGGACCGAGGTACCGTGCGCGGGCTCAGAAGGAGGTGATCATTTCGTAAGTCCTTTTTTTCTGCGACCTTGAGTCTGTAACGTGAATGCCTATAATAGTGCCGGTACTGTTCATTCCCCCCAGGTAAAGTTAACTTACCCAGCTCGAAGACGCGTGTTCTTGAACTCTATCACAGCTTCTACTCCTCTCAGGCGTCGGTCCGAAAGAGCAGCTAGAGAAGCACGATATACCGATAGTACACGAGCTTCCAGGCGTTGGGTCGAATCTCGTAGACCACCCTGTCGTGGATTTTTACTTCGCAGATAAAACTGGCTCTGCCGCCTCGTTTATGATACCGCATTCACCACTCGATATCTTTCGTTTCGCTGGTGCAGGCTTCGAATATCTTCTGAGCCGGAAAGGGATACTCGCCGATAATGTCGGTTCATTTACTCACTCGACTGGTATTCTATTTTTATTAATTTGAACATCACCAGTGGGCAGAAGCCGCAGCTTTCTGCAGATCCGACGACCCAGCTCTGTTCCCTTCAAATGAATTCCCTCCAGAGGTTAAAGTTCAGGATACTACTTCGAGCTCAGACAGTCCCGATCTAGAGATCATCGCAACAGCACTGGCGTACAAGGAACATGCGAGAGTCGGTTGGAAAGTACCTACTGTTGCGTACCATGCTGTTCTTTTGCGGTTTGTGACCCCCCTCCGGTCGAGCGAGTGTATCCATCTTGATGTTCTCTTTTGATATAGGCCGGCAAGTCGAGGAAGCATCACCTTGAAATCAAAGAACCCATGGGATCATCCCGCTATCTCACCAAAGTAAGTATCGGTATCGTTGGCTATGCATGTCTGTACTCACTCTCCTGATAGCTACCTCCAATCTCAAGATGATGTAGCCAAACTTATCCGAGGCGGCCGTCTCTGTCTCAAAATCGCCCGAACGGAACCCCTCGCGTCCCGCATTGACTGGGAGTATAAGGGAAAGGACGCAGCTACGCTTGATATGTCTACAGATAAGAAAACCGATGAGGAGTTGGAGGAGATGGTACGCCACAGGCTGGAGACTCTGTGAGTATCTCCATCATCAACAGAGTTGACTGTCTTGTTCACTTTTTTCAAGGTATCACCCGACAAGTTCCTGTAGAATGGCTCCGCTCGAGCAAGGTGGCGTGTTAGATTCCAAGCTGCGAGTGTATGGAATCAAGGGATTGAGATTGTGCGATGCATCTGTGTTTCCTAATATTGTGTCCGGACACACGGTACGCCTATCCATCTCATCGTGCTATGTCACAGACATTCACGCCTCTTTTTCGTAGGCGGGAGCTTGTTTTGCTGTCGGGGAGCGATTGGCGGGAATGTTGAAGGATGAGTATGGATTCAACTCAGTGGAATTCAAATCTCGATTGTAATTGTAAAAATTGTATTGAGTTTTAGCAAAAACTTTGAATCATAGACCATAGCTAGCTATCAAAGAAACCTCGTACGTCACTAAATATTCGCGTATCTGCAGAAAGCCGACAGCTTTTATGATATAAGAGGTAGACATTCTATGAAGTACATACACTCCTATAGACAGTAGGTGACCACGCACGCAACCAACATATACTCTAAAAGGAAAGAGAAAAAAACAACATAAGTAGCATAGCAAGAGGAGGAAAAGATTCAGAGAGCGAGCGAGAACAGTAAACAAATGGTCGTAAAAGTACATGGAGGCAGTCATAATAAACAGAGATCGTTCACAACGTCAGCATCGTTGACCATTATCCTCAACATTCCGTCTCAATTTCATTTCGCGAGCGGCCTCCGAGATGGGCTTCCAGGTTGGGATGGGAGAGCGGTAGTCGAACCTCGCGCTGTCCGTCTACCAGATGGAGTGGCTGGCGTGTTTCTGCCGGAGGATGAGGTTGGGGGCGGGTTCTTGCACAAGTTCGTGGGAGGCAGACCAATTAGTCTAGACAACGTCCAAGGGAGTTCGAATTGGGCACGGCCTGCAAGGACAACATAGCGAGCAAGTTCGAGGTGGAGAGTGGGGTAATACGTAGTCGAAGCCTTGCGAGAAATCTGGGAAGGTATTCAGAAAGATAGTGAGCCTCGAATACAATAGAACATACGAGAATTAGTCGCTCAAAGCCTGAGGCGAACATATCACTGTGGAATCTGTGAGCAGAAAGCTCGTGGTCCTTGGGAAAATTAAGGTCGGCGGCAGCCTTTGCAATAGCATTGATAAACCTGAGATGTGTGGTCTACGGAGCAGAAATGTCAAAAACAAAAATTACTCCAATAGTCAGAAAAATCTTACGAAGTAGTTCATGGCTTCAAATTCAACACCTCCCGTCATACCGCCTGGAGCACGAGGCTTCTCAACTCGGCCCTCATCTGTCTCTGACAACAGCCAGATTGTGTTATTCGGATGACAGAATACCCAGAAGTAGTCACGGCAGACATCGGATAACTCCTGCAGATACGTCTTGTATATTCTGGGGCGATGAATGTTCTCGATGAATTCATGGGGCGAAAGGGGGGAAGCAGGCGCCTCCGCAGTGGGCGGTGCAGGAGTGAGCAGAAGAGACCGTATGAAGGCAAAGAAGGATTTATGAGGGGCAGGGAGAGTGATGAGGTGACCAGAGCCCAAAGGAGAAGAATCGCTGTCCCAAACCTCACGATGTGGGGTTCGACCAGAAGACGGAAGAGCTGAAGAGGGATAAAGGTCAAACAAGATATGCAATAGTTCGACTATGAGTTGACGAGTTGCAACATCGCCCGGCTTTTTATCGGAGTACAGCAGCTTGACAAGCTGGGTCCATGGAGTAGGGCTGGAGGTTCGAAGGGCGACACAACCGACAGCAGAAGTGGAAAAGGCTTTGAAGCATCGTAAGAGCTCATGTAGGATTTGGTCGTCATGCTGTTCTTCCCTGCAGGGTCACAATTTACTTTTCGAGTTCAATCAACAATCAGGTGGCGACTTGCCTCCATTCAACCTCCAAGATTTCATTCAATCGCGTTAGAAGAGCGGTATATCCCCCTGCGCGCACAAACTCCTCGGTCCAACTACGTCTATGTCAGACTGGCGGATTGATACAGAAAGTGAACACTTTACCTAGCGGATTCATTGCGAAGAAGTAGTCTAAGCTTCTTCACCTGCTCTATATCTAGATCTGTACTCGAAGTGCCAGCCAAGAAGCTGACTGACTTGGTCGGGGATATAATTTTCGAGGACGCAGCTGCACCCTTCTCTTTGGTCAATTTGCTTCCCGGAGCGGTGAGATCCAGTGTAGAACCATTGCCAAGGAGATTAACTTGACTACGGGACATAAGACCCGTGCCAAGTGATAACCCACGGGAATGACTAGATTTTCGTGGAGACCCAGACGAAGAAGCAGAACGGTTAGATTGTTCGCCCATTGCAAAAGGCGCCATTGGCGGTCGTAATTCATAGTCCAAAGCTGGCTTTGGCGGGCGAGGAGAGTCCAAGGTGTCTGTGCTTCGAGTTCGTCTCAAAGGCATTCGACGAGGAGTAAGTGGCTCCTCAGGTATAATAGGCACGTTGGATTTGATGTTGAGCGTCATTCCTTGAGATGACTTTAACATGGCTGCTTTAACTGAGGAGTCCATTCCAGCCAGTTTAGGTCGCAGTGTAGAGGGAATTTGAAGCTCATCCTGAATTTTGTAAGAGTAGATCTTCAATCAAGGATAGTTTCTAGCTTACCAGTAACTGGTCGAAAGCCTCGTTCATTTCCTCGCTGTTTGGGGTTTGGTCCTTTCCTTTGGTATCTCCACGCTTCTTTTTGTCAGTCATGCCTTTGTTGGAGCCCATCGCTCCTGCTTTTGCATTTTTCGATGGCTGAGCGAAGAAACTCGAACTGGGCTGGTTTTCCTTGCCGTTGGGAGCGTCTGCTAGGGGAGTGATCATGGTAAAATCTGAGGAAGGGATCCTCTTTGAAGGAAGAATGCTTTTGAACATTCTGATTCAGCGTGAACGTTGTAGGTCGTAACTTGCAAGGCTATGGCAGTCGTCTAGTGAGAGGCAAGTTCAACTTCAACCACGAATAAGCGCCAGGAAATGAACAAGGCACGTGATCGTGTCAGGCGCTAAGCTCGGCCCCCGCTCAACTTGGTCTTTTGACTGATCCCTGCACGCGTCGTACAAGTCTTGGAAAATAAACTGAGCTTCGCAAATGCATGTGCGCGTTTCACAGTGCTTAATTTCCCTATGGAGTTCATCAGTCCCTTGAGACCTTGGGCAGTCAAATGATCAAGATAGGAACCGGATGTCTATAATAGCCTATAATGCAATTGAAGACAGTCTCATAGCTCCCCCACATTCAACCATGGATCGCCTCTTCAGCTCAAGTCATCTCGACAAAGTTGTATCCTTTCTCAAGATTAACCCGCGAGCCGCCTCAATCCTCGGAGGCGCAGGAATATTTGCTCTGTTTATTGTTCTGCGACACCGATGGGCAACAAAGTCGAGAAAACGATCCGGGAAACTCATAACCGACTTATCCGAAGTTGGTACTCAGTTCGGCATTGACCCCAGAGATGAGTTCGACTATATCATCGTTGGAGGAGGTACCGCGATTTGCTTGTGTCTAACCCCTCGCTGACTTTTTATCAGGGACTTCTGGATGTGTACTAGGCTCGTCCATTTCAGTTTGTAGCGATTGATATGATTGTCAACGACCTGCAGCTTCACGGCTAAGCGAGGATCCCTCAAAGAGAGTTCTCCTTCTAGAAGCCGGTGGAAGGTAAGCATACTCTCCTTCAAGCAATCCTCAATTGTCCCGATTCTGCTTTCAAGTGGACGCGCTCTGGCGGCCAGTCGAATGCCGTCGGCTTATGGAAGGCTTTTCTTATCCAACCATTGCTTTCCATTTTATTCTGAACCTCAGCTTTACGCTAATGGGAGAAAGAAGTTTTGGCCCCGGGGTGAGTTTTCAAAAGGCTTATTATCCACTCTTCTAACGGGTCGTACAGCGAAGATGTTGGGTGGTTGCTCATCTATGAACGCGTCAATGTACGTCCTGTGTACACTGTTAATTCAAAAGTATTTATTTCTCAATTTGCAGGGCTCAGTACGGAGCGCCAGAAGATTACGATGAATGGGGCACGTTTATGAAGGATGAATCTTGGTCCTGGAAGAATTTTCGACGGTTGGTTGATTCGTATCTCCACCGTCCATGTTCTGCGCTCAATCCTTACAAAGATATTTCAACAAATTTGAAAAATACGTTCCAGATTCCAGGTATCCTCGAGTAGACGCAAGCGTTCGAGGAAACGATGGACCCATACGAGTCGGGTACTTCAGTACCATCACTAATTCTGCTCAGGCGTTTATCAACTCTTGTGTCGAGCTCGGGATCCCCTTTACACCAGATTTTAATGGCCCTAAAGGAACGATGGGTGTTAGCAGGGTATGTCTTCAGTCTCATTTCCGAACGCGACTCAACAACTCTGATAGATGAGTAAGATACGCACACGAAACGAAGCCACTGCTCTCATACATTCCCTTTAGTGACCTATATCGACGAGAAACTCGAACGTGTCTCTTCGGAAGTGGCTTATCTCACACCCAAAGTTCTCGCTCGGCCAAACCTCAAAGTTGCTATTCACGCTCATGTTACTCGTATCATCTTCGACAGGACAGATGGGGAACTGCGTGCAATCGGAGTAGAGTACTCGTATGCAAATACTCTCAAGCAAATGGGAGCGCTGTATCGATCGAGAGCGAGAAAGGAAGTCATTGTTTCGTATGCGTTCTTCATTCCAGATTAGCTGTACGTCTACTGATTAGGACTTCGGTTCACAGCGCAGGCGCAGTTCATACTCCCCATGTAAGCGCTCCTTACTGATATGAGACTTAAACCTGTTCATGTCGATATCCAGATTCTGATGCTTTCTGGGATCGGCCCTAGTACACATCTCCAAGAGCATGGCATACCGGTCATCCATGATCTCCCTGGCGTTGGAGCCAATCTAGTCGATCACCCATCTGTTGACCTCAACTTTAAAGACAAACGGAACGAGTCTGCGAGATTCTTAAGACCTCAGAGTTTTATGGATGTCTATCGGCTTTTGGCTGCGGGAGTCCAATATCAATTAGGATTGGGTGGCCCCTTCGCTATGAATGTGAGTACTTGATGTGCTCGAACCCGCTATCACTACAGAAGTCATCTATACGTACATAGTTTGGAGAAGCTGCGGCTTTTGTGCGTTCCGATGACCCTCATCTGCTCTCGGGATATGGTAATACTTCCGAGTTTTCGTGCACCGATTCTACATCCAGTTCGAATAGTCCAGATCTAGAAATCTTCGTCACGCCTTTCGGTTTCCTTGAGCTCGGTCGTACGTGGTTCGATGTGCACACTAGGGCGTTGCATTGTTACCTGCTCAGGTAAAATTTCATACCAGCGCCGATGTTCAACACTAATAATTTCTATTCTAGACCGACCAGCCGAGGCGAGGTCCGTTTGAAATCAAACAACCCGTTCGATCTTCCCAGCGTTGACCCAAAGTGAGTGTGCCGAGTGTTTCCAACGCGATTACTATTTACGTCCCTTTTAGCTATTTGAAAGATTCTAATGACCTCGAAAAACTCGTTCGGGGGGTTTATATCTGTCTTCGCATAGCCCGAGCGCGGGCTTTTGAGCCATACCTCGACCACGACTTTTCTCGGGCCGATTTGGATCAAGGATTGCTTGGGAAAACTCATGCTGAATTAGTGGATCTTGTCAGAGAGCGTGTACAGACAGTATACCATCCTTCAAGCACTTGTCGAATGGCTCCCGAGGAAGAAGGTGGCGTTGTCGATGCACGTTTGAGGGTATACGGAATTAAGGGACTTCGAGTATGTGACGCATCCTTCTTTCCTTGGATTGTATCTGGACATCCGGTATGAACGTCTGTCAATTCACCTAGCTAACTGCTAATTGCTTGAGCAGGCTGCCGCGTGTTTTGCAGCCGCCGAGAAGTTGGCCGAGGAGATCAAAGGACGTGTATAGTTGACAGGTCGTGTGCATTCCGCTTTTCAATGTCTAGATACTTTGTAAATTCGGGTTTCCATCATACAGATATTTATGCGTTTCACTGCAACGCTGCTACAGGGCGCTTGCGGGGATGGAGGAACCTGGGAAGGTCCGGGGCAGTGACGTTGGACTTGTCGAATCTCCAACGGAGTGAGATCACGTGTCACACCTTGTTCTATCCCCTCTACACTACACTTTCAAGTACATTTTTGTATTTCTGCATCGATAAATTGGACCCTATACTGGCTTCGCGCCCACCTAAACGTTCTTTCTGGCCTTTCAAGAAGCGTACCCAACAATCAGCTACAATAGGTCGCAGTATCACTGATCCAGTAATCCCCTCTTCATCTCAATCCTCCCGTCAAATGGTTCCAGAAACTCCACAGAGCCCGCCCACAAAGGCTCATTTGAAGGCTTGGTGGAGCAACTTTACCTCTGCTCAAAAGGCAAAGCGAGACGGCGAGGGCAAGGGTCTGTATTCGGTTAATGACGTTGGTGGATCCCCTGAAGTTTACTCCAACATTGCAGATGAAGTCCAAAACACTGTATTTGGGAAGCCCTTGAAGGAGAGCCTGAAATATGCTAGTGTTCAAATATCTACAGCAAATGCTAATGGCGAGCTCTATGTGTGGGGATACATCCCCGTAGTTGTTGCCAAGTGGTACGTACATCTGAATTGTTAGCCTGTGCCCAAAATCTAATAGGCTCTTCCTTAGTGGGCTTTATCTCAAGGAGAACGGTACTGAGCTCTCTTATCCCCCTCAAGCAATGTCTTGATTTCGTCAATCCCATTGTACAGCAACGGAGGTGGAAGGTGTATTTCGCGTGAATGGATCTGCTAAGCGGATGAGGGAGCTCCAAGCCCTTTTTGAAACACCACCACGAGTGCGTACTTCAACTTTTCTTTGTTCTGAGCGGCCTTCATGGATGTTTTAGTACGGCAAATCTCTGGATTGGAAGCAATCTCCGTATACGGCCCATGACGTCGCCAGTGTCTTTCGGCGGTACCTTACACAGATGCCCGTAAGCTCTATTCTAATGTTGATCCGTCTTGTATATTCACGACGTATAATGTCCTAGGAACCTGTGATACCCTACGATATGTACCACGGTGTAAGATATCATTCCTAACCCCCCTTTATGTCCGCTCATTCGTCCCTCGATACTTCAGTTTCGAGACGCATTAGGTATGATTTTTCGTTTCGACACACATGACGACTCTCATATCCTGGTGCAGCGAAAGAACCATTCAATCAAGAAGAAGTAATAACCACGTACAAACGACTAATACGAGAGATGTCCCGAGCCAACCAATACCTCCTGCTATATGTTCTCGATTTGCTATCAGTCTTTGCACGAAAATCCGACATAAACTTAATGACCGCTACGAGTACGGCATCATTTTTATATCTAGATTGAGTGGCTCAACGTTTTCTACAGATTTAGCCGTGATATTTAGACCCGGTTTAATTTCACATCCAGATCACGAAATGAGTCCGAAAGAACATGCACTCAGCCAGAGAGTATTAGAATTTCTAATCGCTCAGCAAGACTGGTTCATGCTGGATATTCCTCCCCCACCACCAAATGAGCCTGGATCACCAACTTCGGCAGTATCGTCAGAGGACGTTACAGTGTTTCCAAGTTCGGACGACGAACAACAAGGCAGTGGAGGATGGAAGCTGGTCAGCCAAATTTCACGGAGGAAAACGACTACTGGTGCGTGATATTCCGTTAGCGTGCTACACTCAATTTTTAACCGGGTTTTCTCTAGAACCTCGTAGACCTGCAGCTGCAGCTTCACAAGGAGATCTCTCCCCGGTAACGGAAAGTCCTCTTGCAGGTGATCAGGAAGGAGGGGGAGCCGCAGGCGTCACACGGAGTAGGACTCTTCCTTCAGGGCGGAAAGCACCGTCGGACTCAACCGCAACAGAACGCGAGGCCCGGCGAGTCTTGCGGAAGCAGAAACGGGCCTCATCATCACATCCCGGTAGCCATAAAGCCGGGACCTCTTCACATACACATGAATCATCTAGTGGTAAGGAAAGTTAATGGTATAATTGTAGTATTCGCCTTGTATTTTATTCTGCTCATGTCCCTCATACCCCGTCTGGCAGCATGGATTTTTGCGTAGGTCGCTCTTTATAGTATTTTTTCTAGATTGGTGTGGTCCATGGACTTTTGTCTACTAGCTTACATGTACCTACAGTCTACGGACTATTTTTATCAACTTTGCGAACAATCGGTAATTTTAGAAATTGCGGCGCAGCTAATGTTAGAACGATTTGCAGTGAGTGGGTAAAAAGACCCGGTAGTGCCTGGACTTTTACTCTCACTCTCACCTTCCCCTCCTCATCCTCGTTCTCCTCATCCTCGTTCTCCTCATCGTCCAGGAGTCTTCTCAAACTTCTCAAATTCCATATTCCTTCATTCCCTTCCCGTTACTTTTCCCGTTCTAGTTCACTATGTCTGGATATAGAGATCATCCTGACTCTCACCTCGAAATTCAAGAGTATTATGATTCTGCTTCAGTGAGTAGTTCTTTAACCACGCTAGTACTAGTTCAAGAAGTCTCACTTGATTTGCAGCCTGCACATCGCCAAACCGGCAACGCCACTCCTTCCGATATCCCACTGAGCCCTAGGCTCGGCGCCAATTCCGCAGGAGGAGAATCTTCTGCGGCGCTAAACACTCCTTACGCAGACACCCCATACACCGACACTCCCAGACGGCCACACTTTGGCGACCGAAGAGGTGAATCCACTAACGATACCTGGATGGAAAAGGCTCCGTCTAAAAGCAAGAAAACGCGTTACTTCGTGAGTGCTGTGTGCATTTGAAACGGTTGATTACGGTTCCTGAAAAATGTTTACAGGTCATAGGAGGCCTCGTCCTGGCCGTCGTAATTGCGGTTGCTGTTGCGCTCGGTGTCACTCTGTCTAAGAAGAACAGCACTAGCTCCTCTAGCTCATCGTCATCCTCCGGCTCCAGCGTCACTAACAGTGATCCTAATGATCCCAGTAAATTTACCAAGGACTCTAGACTCAAACAATCATTCTACGGTATCGCATATACGCCAGCTGGCTCTCAGCTGCCCGACTGCGGGAACTCGTTAGGTAAGTTATAGCCTCCTTGTCTCCGGAACGCCCCCAGGGCTGATCATCGTGTTAGCGGATGTCATTACTGACATACAGCTACTCTCTCAATTGACTACCGTAAGTTTGCAATCGCTTACTCGAAGAACTCTGTATGTTCATTTCTTTTCCCTGCAGCGTGTTCGCCTGTACGGAGCCGACTGCAACCAGTCTGCGCTCGTGGTGAGTACACGCAGAATGTTAAAAATAGATTCACCGCTGACAACAAGTGGAATTTACGTAGCTCGAAGCTATCAAGCAGACTAAAGTCAACATGTCCGTCATTATCGCAAACTATCCTATTGCAACTGACAATGGCTCTGCGTAAGTGATTCATATCTTGCAGAAATTGCTAAAGATAGAATCTTACGGGGACCGCAAATAGATACGAGCGGCAAGCCCTCGAACTGGAGAATGCTATTCAAACATACGGTACTGACAATATCATCGGCGTCACAGTCGGCAATGAGTTTATTTTGGAGTGAGGAATCTGCGGTTCGATTTTATTTCTGATATGATTCTGATTCTCTTTTTCTAGCTATCTCGATGACAATGGCGGCGGCGATGATCCCAATTCTTCTGTTGGGAATGAAGGAGCTGAAATCTTGATAGCATTCAGTGCGTATTTCAGCGTCGGGTTTTTTCATGCTTCTTACTATGATTTTGAATAGTCAACGACACAAAAACCTTGCTCTCCAATATCAGTGTCTCTCTTCCTGTTGGCAATTCTGACGCCGGCGCGTACTTCAACAACCTGGTCCTCGAAGATGTCGACTATGGTGTAAGGACCCCAAAGTCTTATCTCGATTTCATCAGATTGCTCCAACTTCTTTTTTCTCTATTCTTGTAGTTGGCCAATGTTCATCCGTGGTTCGCAAATGTCAGCATCGATGACGCTGCTGGTTGGACGTGGGACTTCTTCCAACAAAACGACGTCGAATTGGCGGACGGCCTGTCGAACAAACCGTCCATGTCGATCGCTGAGACTGGTTGGCCAACTGTGGGTTCGAGTGTGGTCTGCAGGCTTCCAAGAGACTGATCCTAGTTCTTCTAGAACTCGACTGACGCTGGGAATGAAACTAATGGGCCGTCCAACGCTACGGAAGCCAACCTGCAGGTGCGTTTTGTCCAATGTTCGACGGGTGTCCTGCATGATCGATCGATTCTTTTCATAGATCTTCCTCAATACCTTCCTATGTCAAGCGAATGCAAACGGCACGGAATACTACTTTTTCGAGGTACGTGCCGTGTTTTTGTCTTTTCTCCGAATTTGTTCCTCAACGCTTTTCTTATCCCACCCGGCAGGCATTTGACGAGGTCTGGAAGCTGGAAGAATTCGGTGGTGTTGAGGGTTATTGGGGTCTATTTTACTCAAAGTGAGCACTGAAAGATCTTGCTGTTCCTTCTCTGCATACTCACTATCGTCTTTAGCAAAACTCTCAAAGACATTACTATCCCGGACTGCTCTTAAATACCCCGACTTTATACTTACATCGAACCGTTTTCAAGGATATTGCTTACATTTGGACACTTATATTTACGTATTTTACTGCTTGTTTTTGTATAGTAGTAGCGTTCTTAACTTCGTTGATTATTGGGCTGTGACGTGATATGACAGAGGGGAATACGCTGAGAGAGCCATTCGAACTTGTCTCAATAGCGTTTGGCTGTGAAGTACACGTATAACACAACGCGACCTTTGTATGGTCTCTTGTTCCGGGCGGAAGAAAATAAACACTGGGGTTAAGCTGCGGACATATACACTATGTCTATCCAAGATTATCATACTATATATCCTACAGATCGCGTGAATTTCTTGGCAATGCGGTCGTTCTTCTAATTACAGTCAACCCGATTCGCTTCTCATTGAGCTTCTTCAACCGCGCATGATCAACGGGGTGCAATTCGTCGTCCCTGAACATGACCATCACAACTCGAAGCTGCACCCGACCATCATGATCCCTCCTCTCTAGAGACCATCTCGACTCGAGCATATCCGAGACCAGTCCATCCGACGACGACATGCAGCCCCAAAGTTTGATATATTGCAGATTGGAACACAAGAGCTGCCGGCCGGCGACTAGCGTGAGCTCCTGCAAAACGACATCGTCGACGCACGCATGCTCTGTGTGGTCATTTGAAAGATTTAAAGTTTGGAGCGTATCCGTGAACATGCGCAAGACTTGGAGCAGTTCCCCCGGCTTGATGTCGGTACCTGAGAGATCTAATTCATTCAGGGAGAAACGGGATCGCAGGTGTAACTCCTTGAATGCTGATAACGACCAGAAGCGGCTCTCAGTCCTTCCCAGGTCAATCAAGTTCGATATTCTCAGCGTTTCCAACGAAGGAAGCTCTAGGACGTCGAAGATCTGCTCATCAGCAGCATCCGTGGTGATATCAAAAGACTTCAGATTTGGGAAAGTGAGACGAACGTTGGCAGCATCAGGGTCGACTCCGATTGGCGATGCGAGATAAACAGAAAGTGTACAGGAGACAAGTTGTGTGGAGCGACGAAGATTCTGCATAAAATCGGCTTTTGTCAGGGTATGATCCAGACTCAGCTTCTGCAACGATTCCAGAGGCATGATATCTGCCGGGTTGGGATAACCTTTAAGAACACCAGACCAGGAAATCTTCCGCAAGTGAGGCGCATGAGATAACCGGCGGAGAGGATCTAAAGCTTCAGAGTCCCAGTACTCCCTGTGCAACGATAGGGTTTCAAGCGACGGTGGTGTTTGTACAATCTTTGCCAAGGAAGACTCTGGCATTCTCCAGTCTCTATAATCTAGCTGTATGTCCTTCCAGCGAACATGAGAAGCCCACAGAAGTCCAAAGACCTCTGAATGCAGTGAGCCGGTAAAATCTGCGTCGGCGAGGGATTCGTTAATTCGAAAAGAAAGTGGATGCATAGCGGATCGGTCCATGAAGGTTTGTACTAGAGAGATATCTGGATGGCAACGTTCGGTGACCGTGATGAGTATAGAGGACCAAAGTTTGGACGTGGAGATTGCTACGTCCCTCCATCTCCTGCATATCTGAGTAAGGAGTAGTGGTGGCTCGTGAGGTGAGGGACGTATAAATTTCTTTTTGGGAAGGCAGTGTACAAATATTTCGGACAGGATCTCGAGAGGAAGTCGTCGAATAGGTGACACTGTCACTTGCAAGGCCTCAATGTCTGCTTGCACCCGATCTCTTTCGAGATTCAGATGGGCAATATGAGTATGATATTGCTCCAGCTCGGTATTGAGGTGCTCGAGAGTCGAAAGAGAAGATCCATTCCGCAAATCCTTTTCTTGAGCGACCAAGCTTTCGACCGCTTCTCGACCTTGCACTGCTTCTAAAATTTCCTTTTCCAGCTGCTCCAAACGCGACCCATGTTCTGCGATACTTTGTCGAATGGTCAACATCTGGGATTCTGAAGGAATGGAATTCATGGAGACAGCTTTCTGCGACTCACTCCGCCGTTGTTTCAGCTTTTCCAAGGCAGCTTGAGCCTGCGCGATTTCAGCATCTAAGCTATCGATGATACGCTGCTCCCTGAGCAGAGCCTGCTGTATTTCTGCAGCCTGCTCTTCTGTTAGAAACGGGTCCATCCCCACCAATGTCAGATTGGCTGGAAAATTCATGGTAACTAGGTAGTTCGGAGCAAGTTCGGGGGTAATAGAGTACAACGGAGTGACATAGGTCGGCCGAAAATACAAGACGCTCATGTGATCACTATCCGTGTACTACTGGTCCCGCTCAGCGCTCGTTATCAAAAGTTATCCCCTATAGCTACTACGGCTGGAGGATCCACGGCCATATACAAATCTCTTTCAAAAGGTCCATGAGGTGAGACTCAATGTAAAGATGATTCTTCTTCTATGTTCTATTCTTCGACTGGAGATGCCCTTTTCTTCTAACTGCTTTCTTTCTCTCGGGGTTTCTCGAGCCACTGGCATACGACCGTCGTTAACTAGATGTGCTCTCACGTTGTTAATGCGGCTCCGTTATCTGGTTTATTGATCATGATCCACCCGTTCAAATGACATCCAGTAAGATGACCTTCCATGCGTGATTATCATGAACTTTTCTGAAGTTTATGGGAACGATCATTGCACTGGTCAGTACACGACCTGCGACCATCCTGTATGGGTTTCAACACTGTTCCGCCCTTGTTAGCATGCGAATACTGCTTCTCCCTCACGCCTAATCAATTATATTCCATGATCTTGAAATGCAAGCACAAGGTCTTTTTGTGCCTCTGTTGGATTAAATGAGATATCAGTGGAGTTCTAATTATACATATTCGCTTCTTCCTTCCTTCTGCATTCAATCGAACTTATCTCCTGCAAATTTCGTCGCATGGACATACTCATGTTTTGATATTCTTGATTAGGCTCTATCTATCTTGCTAGATCTCCGAGTTCTGCACAGATGGTCGTAGCTCTTGAACAAAGGTATAAAAGCTAGTAAAATCGTAGGTTTGTTTTTCAGCTACTTGCTCTACACCACTCGACACTCTGCACCAGGCTAACCAAGATGTTCTCCGCTGCCTTCCTCGTTAACGCTCTCCTCGCCACCGCAGTCGTCGCTCTTCCCTCAAGCAAAGAGCGCATGGCTGCTCGTCGAGCCCGTCGAGGCGTCAGTCGCCAGAGCAAGCCCGTTAACCTCATCACTAACCAGGTTACTACCGAGGTTACCAACACCACCCATGAGGAGTTCAGCTCCAACTGGGCCGGTGCTGTCTTGGTTGCCAGCACCGTAAGAAACTTTACACCTTTAGACTTGCCATTCTCGGACACTTACACGTCGCCCCAACACAGGCAACTTATAAGAGCGTAACAGGCACGTTCACCGTTCCTACCCCCAAGTCGACTGGCGGAAGCAGCGAGCAATGCGCTACCGCTTGGGTTGGTATCGACGGTGACACCTGCGAAACTGCTATCTTGCAGACTGGTGTCGACTTCTGTGTTCAAGGATCCTCCGTGGCCTATGATGGATGGTGGGTGTACCGTTTTCTACTGGGGATAGCATTGTACTGACTCAATTCAAGGTATGAATTCTTCCCCGGTAGGCGATTCGACTTGCTTTAGAATTTGATTTCATCGTACTCATGATTCTTCTTCCTCTCTACCATTCAATACTCTTACCTCGTGCTAACCCGACCTCGACCCATCTCGACGCTCCTGATGATCGTCTTCACCTTTAATCCATCGTTTCGCCGTTTCTGTACGTGGCATTACCCTCATTGCTCCACAATATAAACTAATCCGTATTATTTCAGAGCCGATTCTGTCGACTTCTCCGGCATCTCTTTCTCTGCCGGTGACTCTGTAACGTGAGTCGATCTTCTCTTTGATGCATATCAGATCCATCGAACTAACCAAAAACTTTTTTTCTCAGCGTCACCGCTACCGTATCCAGCACAACTTCCGGTACATTGACCATCAAGAACAACAGCAAGGGCCAGACCGTCTCCAAGACCGTATCCTCCAGCGCCAAACTTTGCGAGACCAACGCCGAGTGGATCGTCGAGGACTTTGAAGAATGTGAAGGAAACAACTGCTCCCTTGTTCCCTTCGCCAACTTTGGCACTATCCAATTCACTGGAGCATCGGCGACCACCTCCTCGGGCACCGTCACCCCTGCTGGAGCCACGATCATTGATATCGAGCAAGGCAGTACTGTGTTGACTTCTTCGTCTGTTAGTGGAAGCACTGTTACTGTTAGGTACCAGTAAACGATTGGGAGACTTCGATAGGATTGGCATTTTTTTAAAGTGATTGGTGGATCATTGGAATAATGTCTAGAAATAAGTAGCATCATGTAAAAAATGAATTCAAAAGGCATTTTCTGAAATTTTCTTGGGAGGCAATGTGCTCCGAAAAATTAGACTGAGCAGATTGAACTTCTTCAGAAGCTCTCAAATCTCATATTTTTTCTTTTTCAATTAATGCCGCCCACCGCTTCGTACCGAAGAAGTTTCAAGTTCCTCGGGGTTCACCAAGTTCTGAGAGGTTTCATCTCCGACGTCGCGGGAAATCCTGATCAAACTTTCATTTCGCGTCCATGGCGCTCTGGGCGTCGCAGCTGGAGGGGACAAATTTTCCCAATCACCAATATGAAGGGCTTCCAGTTTCCTTTCCTATCCTCATGATTCGTGCTTCTTGAGTTTTCACAGCGTCAGGATTGAGCACATCGTTCTCAGTGACGGGATCATTTGGTTTCTTCCGCGGGTCACTACACCGTGGTTTGTGCTCTGTACTGGTGTACTTAACTCTTTTGATCTTTGACCTAGATGAAAGCATTGAAGATGGCTCAGAAGAGTTTGCGCCAAAAAGTATTGCTAGGTATTTTGAAGGATGATACTAGCCTAAAGGAGCTGGAGAATTTGCTCCACACCGATTTTCAAGGGTGATGCTGTCTGAAAGAGAAGACCTGCTTGAAGATATCGACGTTTCTTTGGCGATTAATTGACCTCCTACCCCCCTTCGTTCTTCTTGATTCTTCGAGGTACCCCATTCATGACGATACTCCTTGAACTGCGCGGCCTACGATGATCTGGGGAGGTATAAAGGCGTAAAGTTTTTAGATCTCTGAGTCCCCAGCCCACTTTTTGGTGACCAAGCTCTCAGTTTTTCTCGTCGCTCAGCATGCTTTCTGCAGCTTTCCTTGCTCTTTTCGCTCTTTTCACTCTCGTTTCTGCTGCTCCTCCTGTTCAGACACGCGATGACGCGGTTGTTAAACCTCTTTCTCTTACTGCTATCGATTCTATCATTCCTTTTGCTCAATTTGCGCGTGCAGCGTACTGCCCTACTCGGCTCGATGAATGGCGATGTGGTCGTAGGTTATTTCTTACCCTTTCTGATGCCAGCTGGGCTCAACCGCATCCTAGCTGCCTGTAATAGCCTTCCCGATTTTGAACTCACTCTTATCGGCGGTGATGGTAACCGGGTCCAGTATTGTGAGTGCTCTGCATCGACCAGATTGTTTATCATAACGTTCATTCTGCCTCAGATTTTGTCGGGTTCGTTACATTAAATATAATTTTCATTTTGACGTCACTGACTCGACGAACAGGTATTGGCCAGCCCAAGAGTCTATCGTTGGTTAGTGCATCTACTCGCTCTTCGAGCTGACGTCGCCAACTAACCTTGCCAGTTGTCCATGAGGGAACTGATCCGACTCAGTTGTAAGTATGATCAATGCCTCTGACACGCCCTCGAATCTCAGCGGATCTCTTCTAGCCTTGCGGTACTTACAGATGTAATTATCTTGAAGACGACCTTGGACCCGGATCTTTTCCCCGGTGTTTCTACTGGGATTCAAGTCCACGCTGGCTTTGCCCGCGCCCATTCTTTGACTGCTTCCGGAATTCTTGCTGAAGTTCAGCGTCTTATGGAGGAGCGAAATACCAGGAATGTGATCACTGTGAGTGGTCTTCGTTTTGTCCAATATTTCTACTGCAAACGCATACTATCTCTGGCTGTTACAGGTTGGCCACTCTCTCGGGGGTGCACTGGCAGAACTCGACTCAGTATTCCTCGGTCTCAATCTGGGAAAATCTGCGAATGTGTCCGCCGTCACATTCGGCGCCCCTCGCGTCGGTGATGTGAAATTCACGGCTCTAGTCGATTCTACGGTAAGAAGCTTTTCGATGAAAAAAAAAAAAGGTTTTAATTATTGAAACGTTTTACAGGTGAAAAGCTTCAAACGGGTCAATAACAAGAAGGGTATGTCGCCTATTGCCATGTCTTTTCTGTACGCTATATCACTCCCCAGACGTGATTCCTATCGTTCCCAGACAAATTCTGGGCTTCTCACAACCCAAAGGCGAGATTCACCTTCTTGGTTCTGGAGTTGCGGTAGCATGCCCTGGTGAGTGCAATCTTCCCCTTCATTCAGATCTTTGTTCTAGTCAGCGTTCGTTCTCTTTACGCATATCTTCCCTTTATCCAGGAGACGATGATTCCTTCGACGCCCAATGCCAAGTCAAGTCGGTACCTTCTGTCCTCTTGGGTTCTATCTTGGATCACCTCGGACCATACCAAGGCGTTTACATTGGAACCCCGTTCTGTCGTTAAAAGCTTGTCGTGACTGCTGCAGCTATAAAGTTTTTTTTTCCCGCATGGACGAACACCTTTCTCTTTTTCCTTCTTTCTTTTTGCCGAGTCGAGCCTCAAGGCACAAATTGTAGATTACCTGCCCGGCTGTAAAAGAATGCAAATCATCAGTAATAATCAACATAAAGTACATGTCCACCGAAACATAGGAGACTCAGAATTTTGCTGAGGAAGTCCTCAGAACCAAAGTCAATCATCGAACTGTGCCGAGAGAAAAGTCGACTCGTCTCCGGGGAGCCTCAAGTCAAGTATATCAAACGTCCAACAAGATAACTCACAATTCCACTTGAACTGCACCATTAAGAGAAGATTACACTGTATCACACAGCCATCAAAACTACTATACATTTCCTTTGAACCTTCTTCATCGCTTAATGAAACCTACGAGCTCTTTCTGTAGCTCCCGCTGCCTACGTGTCTTCTCGAGATCATCTACGCTGCGTAGATCATAGATGATATCACGCGTCTTTCCAAAGTAGACCTACATAGACGGAGATATTAGAAGAGAAAGAGGTTCAAAAGGAATAGAAGGACATACCTCTTGGAGCAGATTCCGCATTTTGATCTCCATTTCTTCAATCATCCTACCCGTGTTGGTTATATGAGAGGATGAGTCGTGGATTGGCCAATCTTGCTCGGTCTGAGGTTCGAGAATTAGTGGCGTTCGGTGCTCAGGAATGTAATTACTGACTTGACGCGTCATGCTGCCTCCCAAAGTGACTTCTCCATTGCGTTTCCAGCCTTCTTTCCCCTGCTCCTCATCGTCTGAAGATTTCTTCATCGTAAGTTGCAGCATAACGGTGGATGTAAGTTTGTAATGTGCTTGACGGCCTCGTTCTGCCGCCTCGAAGACGTGGATAGAGTCCCAGGATCCCGAAGGTTCAGTCAATGCTGATGGAGTCATTGCTGAACGGGAAGTCAAGACGGTCAATATCCATCAAACATAGAGCACTACATACTCACTTTTCTTCAGCAAGACGACACCTGCAAAGCCACCATCGTCAAGATCCCACAGATACACGGACGAGACGCCGCCTTCATAGTACCTAGGCGATCGTAAGCGAGTCTCCACAAAGCTACGCAAGAGTTTGTTCACATTTCACGATAGGTATCAAACGCTTCATTGGCCGAAATTTCGAGTTTTCTCAATTTCGGAGTCGGGAGCGTTCCGTCTTCCAGAGGCGGGTCGTATTCGTTTGACCAAGGTGATCTGACGAGGTACAGATACTAGATGCATGGAAAGTAAAGCGATTCTACCGACCTATAGCTCTCGCCATCCCGGTTATAATCGCAAGCCAAGTATTCTCTCCCAGTTGCACGATCAGTCTTGAGCTGGAGGGGCTGGTCGACACTTCCCAGCAAGTCGTCGGCGTAGTCGGGGCAGATTGAGATTAGCGAGGAGACATTCTCTTCAGTCCTGGTAGGCGGAAGTCTCCGCATGAGATCCAACATCGAGTCAACGAGGTCGGCCATCGTGTCTATCCTGAGCGTCGCGGGACAAGGTTGAGTTGAATTGGCCTATGGCGCTTAATGGCGGTTCGTGTATAATCGATGGCGCTTAAAGCTGAAAGTTTTATCTTCTTTTCTTCCAGCGAGATCCCAGATGGTTTATGTTTATTTCTGACTTCACAGCAACTTGTACGGTCCCAGCTATTCATTATGGAGATTTTATATTGAACCTTGCGTATAGATTTCACTAACAATATAAAGCCGCTCTACACTCACATAAAGTCAAAAAAGTCGGAGGTGCGTTCTCCACAAGCGCTATTTCCGTATCCGTCAAGTATCTCGTCTTTGGCTGGAACTTACTCATACCCTACGTTGCCTCCCGTGACAGTCCAGCGCCATGCGTTACGCTTCCATGTTCTCCTGATAACGCTCTCGTTTCTCGTTCCAGCTTAAACGCCACTGTTCCCTCTTCCTCCTCCATTCCTCGTACTGTCCCTACCCGAGTAGTACTTAACGAGGACGGATCCAGCTACTTTGGCACACACACCCTCTCCCCGTTCGTCACTGCGTCAAAGATGGGCTGGATCCTGGATGTTATCCAGATTCATCACTTGTTATAACGGCGATACGGACAAAGTTCAAAGGATCTGTATACCAAATGTGTACTAGCCTGCCTTATGGGCGTTATCATACTTGTTTCTCATATACTTATCGATGTACCTAGGTTGAGGCTGCAACACGGTCTGCTGCAGAATCAATTTTCTAATCAGTAAAATATGCAGACGTTTAGGATGGCATTGAACTTCTCCATCTGTCGTTCTTATCTCCATCTGTGTGATCTCTCCAGACCACACCTCTGCTCTGTCGTAAATGTTTCTCGTCCGCTCTGTCGACCTGCTTCGAATCTTCTACACGGATCTGTTACGAGAACAAGGAAGTATAAAACGTACGAAACCATTGCTGTTCCCTGTCCTGACAGCTATAAAGATGACCTGAGGCTCGGCGATTAACTGGAGTGTTATATGCGCTAGTGACAATAGCTGTAACAAACTCGAGGACAGCCCGAATTGCCAGTACAGTCTTGCAGCCTGACTGGTAGCCGTGGGGCAGCTGCATTACTGTTTATTTGGCCTGGTGGGTCGAACTGCTTCTATGGGTACAACGTTCAAGTCCGTTCGAAAGGATAATCTGTTACTTTTGCCCGTCTCCACTCCCGGATACTCCATGGTGTCCCTCCATCTTTTCCTTTCTGCTGTCAATCAAGGGGCATACGAGGAGTCCATGCACTGCATGTAATGCACGCATTCGGGTGAGAATCCATAGTGCGATTGACTTGGCCTGGACGACTCTAGCCGTGCTTCATGGAGAGCACGATTTAGTCAGTAACAGGAGTCGGCAAATGCCCAGCGGAAGGATAAACTGCCACACGTTTTTACAGCTAACAACGAAATTGTAGCAATGTTTCGAAAAAACGCACCCCAGTGATCTTGTTTATAGTAAACAAAGATGATGACATTTGCTCTACAGCGCAGCGAGGCCCCTAGGATCCTGAATGGGTAGGATTCTAGTGATATCATGTTATTCTTTCTCGGTAACTCTCAATGTAGTATTGCAAAAGCTATATGTAAACATAATGTATACCTCGAAGAGCTTTGATGAAAGCTTTTAAACAAATGAAGTGTTGATGCTGGGTGGAGCAAATATCATCATCTTTGTTTACAGCTACTGTAACAACGAAATTGTAGCAATGTTTCGTAAAAATGCACCTCAGTGATCTTGTTTATAGTAAACAAAGATGATGATATTTGCTCCACCCAGCATCAACACTTCATTTGTTCAAAAGCTTTCATCGAAGCTCTTCGAGGTATACATTATGTGTACTTATGTTCCATTATATGTACATATAGCTTTTACAATACTACATTGAGAGTCACCGAGAAAGAATAACATGATATCACTGGAATCATACCCATTCAGGATCCTGCCTCGCCGCGCTGTGGAGCAAATGTCATCATCTTTGTTTACAATAAACAAGATCACTGGAGTATGTTTTTTCGAAACATTGCTACAATTTCGTTGTTAGCTGTACTATAAACAAGATCACTGAGGTGCATTTTTACAAAACATTGCTACAATTTCGTTGTTAGCTGTAATATGATCACAATGGTGTAGTTTCAGTCGGTGTGAACATTCTGAAAAATTTGAGGCTACAATCTGTTCATAACTGCCGCGACACCTTAATAGCAATGCAGACGAGTCCCTGGGACCGAAACCCCCATCTTTACTGTTCTCTTCAACGTCTCTTCCCAGCAAGCATCTTTTGAATAGCCCATATTTTTTTCTGTGATGGAGCTACCAAACATTGGGTCATTTACTACAATCCCTCGATCCGGTCCAAGCATCGGCTCCTTTCAGAATGCACATGACCTCCAGATGCAGAATCCCAGCTTTACAAACATTGGCGGCGATTATGTTATTCATCGCGGTCCAAGTGAGTACCTCATTTGTACATAGTATCTTGAGCTTCACCTCAAGCATTGAATAGGGGTAGGCTTTTGGACTTTCTTTTGATCTAGCCAGGACTTGAATCGATATCATCAGGTTCATTATTATATCAAAGGTCCCTTGCGCCGTGACATTTCGCAACTGGGAGATTATTACGTTGTGGGTTCCTGCCAAGAAGGAATGCCTGGGGAAAGGGTTGATATTGTGCGGAGGTTTGATCGGGAGGAGGACCGAGATACATTCAAATATCGCCTTCAACGGTCAAGGTGAGAATTTGAAATTTAAGCTCAATAACTTATTCACTCAGCATTCACGGCATAAAGTTGGGCTCCATTCAGTATGCAACCACTTTGGAAACTCAACATCAATGATTCACCATGCCTGGCAGTATTATCTGCACGTGAGTTCTCATTGTTGACATCAGGTTGTAACTGGATTCTGAATGAAGTTAATGGCAGCCGTGTATACATTGCAGGAAATGGTTGAAGGGAAATTTCCTTCTGGTGCAGTCCAAGAATATATGGTATGAAATTTGCCACCTGTGAAGCAGTAAAAGAGTGCCAAAAGGGATCAAGTATATTAAACTTATAGTAAGACAGCTTGCACACTACAGTGTCAGTGGGGTGGTACACTCATGTGCATACTTCAATATAGACTTTTTTTCAAGGACAAAGTAGAGTTTATCCTGGACAGTGGAATGATTATAGCCTCTGGAAAGGAGAAGAGAAGTACAAGAACCTTAGGCTGTTTGATCAAAGTGGAAATTTCATAGTGAACCCAGAAGAACTAAAATTGCTGGGACTGCTTCATGAGGATTTTGAGGAGTTCCAGGTTTTCTGAACTCATTTTTTATACTGCACAAAGGCTGACAAATGAATCTAGAGACATGGAGATAAGAGTTTTGATCAGAAGGCAATAAAATATTATAGCACATGGGATGAGAGGGGTAATTACACAGCTAATCTAGTTGGAAATACTAACAATGAGAATGGCATATTAGACCGAGAAAATGAATTAAACAAGTTAACAATGATGCATATTAAATCAAAGAAGGTAGATTTGACAATATTGGAAGAGAGTAGATAAAAGTGCTAATAAAAATGGCTTCCATAGATAGTGAGTACCTGGAAACAATATCTGGACAATAAAGTTTGGGAACTGAACTGAAATTATCCCTTCTCACCCCATTAAAAATTCCCTCTTCCTATAGCAGGTGAGTCCTGGATCTCCCAAGTCCCCTGGAAATCAATCTCTGCTCACTTCATTGGAAATTCCCCCTTCCCATAGCTGGTGAGTTCTGAATCTCCCATGTCCCCTGGAAATCAATCTCTGCTCACTCCATTGGAAATTCCCCCTTCCAATAGTATGTAAGTTCTGGATCTCCCATGTCCCCTGGAAATCAATCTCAGCTCACTGCATTTGAAATTCCCCCTTCCCATAGTCTGTGAGTTCTGGATCTCCTATGTCCCTTGGAAACCAATCTCTGCTTACTCCATTGGAAATTCCCCCTTCCCATAGACAGTGAGTTCTGGATCTCCCATGTCCCTTGAAAATCAATCTCTGCTCACTCCATTGGAAATTCCCCCTTCCCATAGCGGGTGAGTTCTGCATC
>KN834754.1:1330884-1405153 GCA_000827265.1 Collybiopsis luxurians FD-317 M1 | reverse complement strand
TGGTTAGATTTAAGTTCTAAAGTCAAAGTCCAAGCCAAGTTATACCGTTTAAGCTAGCTAGACCCACCGAGAGGCTAGTAGTTTGAGCTACCGTTTTACACCGTCAAGTCTATTACAGTCTAAGCAAGCTAGTCCCAGAGCGGTTAGTTGTTTCAGGCTCACATTTACCAGTTACCGAAAGTTATATATTAAAGAAAGTCCACCAAGTCAAGTTACCATCACCGAATACCAGTACCGACCAGTCTACAGTTTACCAGTACCAAATTACTCCCACTGATTACTTTAAAGGCCAAACAAACTCACAGTCCTAGTTAGTGCCTTGCGTCTTTACGATACCGCATCTAACGCACCTGCCTAACTGAACCCAGGTAGTGATTTTATTAAACACACCGATACCTGACAGGGCGCTTCAGAAACCTCTTGGCAATCATTTAACTCTGCCCAAGGTGACCATCCTTATTGACAAAGGAGATCATTTCCGAACTGTAGCACTCATCAAATGATAGCGGGCCACCTCGCTCCAAGATCCTGCCTTTATTCGCTTTTTTTCACAGCTATTTGTATATTTGTAGCATAGTTTTCAAAAGACGCAGGCGTTTATGCACAAACAAACTACTGATTCATTGCCCACAAGAATCCACCAAATTTACAGTTGTCCCGGCATCGGTGGAGCAATGAATACAATTTTTGTTTGGAAGTAAACACCACCATCTATCTATCTGTCTAAGGTGCGTAAACAATGCTACAAATACACAAATAGCTGCAACATGAATTGCATTTCCGGGTCAGGTAAAACAAGGATGGTCTTCATTGAAGACAATGTGTCGAGACGAAGCGATTAAGCGGGAGTTTTGACAAGCTCCACTCAGTGGCCCCTACGGCCAGATGGTATAAAAACCGAGGGTACCTCCGTATTGTCTTCACCACTCTTAGGCTCTCTGGAAATCATGATTCGTTCGTACATTGCGGTTCTTGGGATCTTCCTGGCTACTTGCATGGTTAATGCTGATAGTCAAGCCTTCCAACCGACAACTAAAGGCGGTGCTAAAAAAGATGCCACAGTACGAGGTTTGCTTGGGCAAAGACAGTCTTGCGATCCAGGATGGGGCTATTGCGACAACACTGGATCCTGCTGCCCTCTCGGAGGCGAATGCTGCAGTGACAGTATGTAAAACATTTCACACTTCTACAGCTACAGATTGCTCACTGACGGCTTCCTTGGAACAGGTAATTGCTGCGATAATGGGTAGGAAGACTTTTTGCCTATATACTCTGTTATGTTGTTCACGACAGTTTCTCCACGCAGATTCTACTGCGTCGTAAGGCCGGATGGAAGCATCGGTTGCTGCCCCAATGGCGAAGAATGCTCGGGATGAAACCACGGTCTAACAGTCAACTTCGACACGAATGGCAACTCTACTTGCAACCACTTTCACGATGTTGGAGTAAGGGGTTCAGGCCGAGCCGCATCTAATTAGTGAAATTGACGTTTCATTGCCGTTCTATCTTTCTTATTTGTTTTTGTTTTTCTGCCTTTATAAAATATAATTAAAAAAAAAAAAAGAGAAAAAAGTTACAGTTCTCTTCGATATCCCTATCTCATTTATGTTCTTTATTTTATTTTACTGTCGAAACGAGCTGACGAGGTGGGAATTTTTCTTACCTGAGTTACTATGTATAAGATAGTCAGTCAATTTGAAATTGTTTTCATTGTTACACTAGCTCACTCGAGGTGGGTTCGGCCCACTTCATCATGGTGACGAGAGCGTGATTCAGTCTTCTCACATCCCTTTTGGACTTGCTGTGCTCAATATACTAGCACATAAGGAGTGGTGATTCATTGTCTACATTGTTCCTGTGTTCAATGTTGCTGCAGTCTGAGCTGGAAGACGGACGTGTGCTTTTTTTCTCTTCCTTCTCTTTCATTTCTACCACTGATTCTCATTCACTATAGGGTGTCCCAACATAAATCATCTTCGATCAGATGTCTATGATTCCTGGGTTTCTGGTGCTCGGTCCTACTCAATCTCGCTGGAATGATGACGTTGACAATGTCATCTATGGCAAATCATCCTGGTGAAGCTTTGAAGTGCTTTAATGATCATATCCTCCTCCTGTTCTAAATGGAAAAGGTATGATATTTTCCATCATCCGACATATGTTCTGGCGATCCATCCAAAGTGATTCTTGCATGTAGCTTACCATGTACATATATCCCACCTCGCTGCCCAAATCGGAGCCTCACTCTTCCTTCAAGTTCACCCCCCACCGTTCAATCTTCACACGTTGAGCGCCGTTGAGCCCAAACGATGCGAGAAAGTCTTGGCCTTTCTTCTAACTTAATGTATTGACGTTTGACAGGATTAGTGTCTGAAATTGATTTTAGGCTCTACCTCATGCGAATATCAGATTTGTTGTCCGAGGGAGGTGATACTCAAACAGACTCTACCTAGACTCATTATGGAAGGTACTCCACTTGAACAGCATGTGGTGTTGTAGCCTTGTAGATCCTCTTCGCCTCTTTCATCTGTTAATTCCTTGAACAATTTCTTTGCTTCATCTGGATTTAGTAGGTGTGTTGCTTATTCTCCTCTTTGGATCCTCTTTGATGTATGAATGTATTAGGTCTTTTCAAAATTTCCAGCTTCAAAACTGCTCAGAACCTGCTCTTAATTTCCAGGCAGGTCTATGCTGACCAGCTTCGGTCTGATGTTGTCGATACCATAGTCTGCAGATCTACTTGAAAACTGTCATTGAAAACTGTCAACAGCCCAGAGAGTACACAAGTGTACCAGGGTGAAGTGAGCAAAGTCTCGTTATGTTTGCTTTTTGGGACTCATCTGACTTGTTGTCTATTTAGGAGGGCCTAAAGGCTTTTACAGAGGTCAGTTGACTAGTTGCATTTTCCATCATGACTGTTGAATAGAATTCTCTTTAGAAATGGATGCCGGTGTGGAAAAATAACACAAAGCTTCCTGCGAAGCTTTGAGGTGTAAATTTATAATTCGTTGCCAATGTGTTGACGTTTGACAGGATTAGTGTCTGAAGTTGGTTTTCAGTTATTTGTGTATTTGTAGCATTGTTTTCATAAAACACACCTTAGTGATGGTATTTACTTTCAAACAAAAATTGTATTCATTGCTCCACCGATGCCGGGACAACTGTACATCTGGTGGCATTCTTGTGGAGCAATGAATTAGTAGTTATTTGTGCATAAACGCGATCACTAAGGTGCATCTTTCGAAAACTATGCTACAAATATGTAAATAGCTGTTAGGTTTTTCTTGGCTCTACCTCATGCGAATATCAAATTTGTTTTCCGAGGGAAGCGATACTCAAACAGACTCTACAGCTCATCACGGAAGGTACTCCACTTGAATAGCCTCTTCACCTCACTCGACCCAGTAAATGTGTTGCTTATTCTCCTCTTTGGACCACAACTTTCTTTCCTCTTTAACATATGAATACATCTGGTCTTTTCCAGATTTTCAACTTCAAACTTGCTCTCAATTTCAAGGCAAGTCTATGGCCGGCTTCGATCCGATGTTGTCGATGCCATAGTCTGCCGATCTACTTGAAAGCTGTCACATTTGAGTGGGGCACTTCAGAAACCTCTTGCCAATCATTTACAGTTATTTGTATATTGGTAGCATTGTTTTCGATAGATAGACAGATAGACAGATAGACAGATAGATAGATATTTGAGCGCACCTTAATCATGATGGTGTTTACTGCCAAACAAACACACTACTCATTGCTCCACCAATGCCAGGACAACGATACATCAGGCGGCATTCTTGTGGAGCAATGAATTAGTGGTTTGTTTGCAAGTAAACACAATCACTAAGGTGTGTTTTTTGAAACCTATGCTACAAATACACAAATAGCTGTAATTCTGCCCAAGTTGACCATCCTTATTGACAAGGGAGATCATTTCCAAACTGTAATCAGGTGCTCATCAAATGATAGTGCACCACCTCATTCCAGAATCCTGCCTTCATTCAATTATCTTCAATGTGAATTGCTTTTTCGGGTCAGGAAATACAAGGACGGTTTTCATTGAAGACAATTGGTCGAGATGAAGTGATTAAGTGGGAGTTTTGATAAGATCCACTCAGTGGCCCCTACAGCCAGGTGGTATAAAACGGAGGGTACCTCCACATTGCCTTCACTGCTCTTGTGCTCTCTGGAAATCATGATGCATTGGTACACTGCGGTTTTTGGGATCTTCCTGGCTACTTGCATGGTTAATGCTGATAGTCAAGTCTTTCAACCGACAATCAAAGGTAGTGCTAAAAAAGATGCCACAGTCCGAGGTTTGCTTGGGCAAAGGCAGGCCTCTTGTCCTTCAGGGTGGGGCTTTTGCGACAACACTGGATTCTGCTGCCCTCTCGGAGGCGATTGCTGCAGTGACGGTATGTAAAAACATTTCACACTTCTACAGCTACAGATTGCTCACTAACGGCTTGGTTGGAACAGATACTTGCTGCAATAGTGGGTAAGAAGACTTTTTGCCTATATACTCTGTTATGTTATTCACGACAGTTTCTCCATGAAGATTCTACTGCGCCATAGGGTCGAATGGAATCATCGGTTGCTGCCCCGATGGTGAACTATGCTCGGGACCTGCACCGGACACTAGCGATGAAACCACATTCTAACAGTCAACTTCGACGCGAATGACAACTCTACTAGCAACCACTTTCGCGAAGTTGGAGTAGGGGATTCGGGCCGAGCCGCATCTATATGGTCATTGGTGAAACCCATCGACGTTTCATTACCGTTCTATCATTGCTATTTGCGTGTCTAGTTTTATTTTTCGGCCTCTAAATAAAATTAAAAAAGTTACAGTTCTTCATTTATGTTCTTTATTTTTACTGTCGAGACGGGCTGACAAGGAGGGAATTTTTCTTACCTGAGTTACTGTGTGTAGCGTAGTCAGTAGTCAGTCATTGAAATTGTTTTCATTGTCACACATGTCACTAGATCTCAGCTTTATACATCCATGCTCATTCGCGTTTAGCTCACTTGAGGTGGTTTCTGCCCACTTCATCATGGTGATGAGAGTGTGATCAGTCTTCTCACAACTCTTTTGGACTTGCTGTGCTCAATATATGTTCTCCTTGTGTTTTGTGTTATCTGCAATTGCATTTTCATCTCAGTGTCATCCGAGCTTACATTTTGGCTTCAACATCCGCGCAAAATGGAGATTCCATGAGTAATTCAGCAATGACTAATTGGCAAGGAAGAACATCACTGCAACACTACACTGATTTGCCAGCATACTTGCATATCTTTTGCAGCTATTCTCTCAGCTGTAACTTTCAATCAAACACCGATGATACGGAAAGAAGGGATTACTGAGATCGATCATCAGAGTATAACGCAAATGTGCTGTCGGCTGGCTATCGGTAGATTGACAAGTTTAGAATGCTGACCTTCGTCATTGAATTGAATTTCCCCTTCTGCAGCTGTTAATAGCAAGGTTCCCGCTTCCGCCTACTTTCAAGTCTTCATGCGCACGACCTATGGTGGTATACTACTTGAAGTTCTATCTCTATCATATAGGGTGTCTTCTTTTGAGTAGTCCCTACTGCTGCTGTTCCCTCGAGCCGTTACCCTCCTGGTCCTCACATATAGAGCGATCAAGACGATCCTTGTAATAGACGACACGAATACGATGCTTGCAACTGAACACCTACTCGCGATCGATTTAGCACCTTTAAAGAATTTTAAGAATAGCTATTCCGGATGAGGAAGGTGTAAACAGTCAAAGCTGTGGATACGGTGGTCCCGTGATCAAACTCCACGTTTACGGATGTCCGTCGCCCTCGACGCGCTCATTTGCTTGACAGGATGGACTCATGTTCTGCTCGCTCCGTATACGAAAGTGGAAGAAAGCTTTAACCTCCATGCAGTCCACGATACATTGATGTACGGCGTCGCCAATCTCGACAAGGTGTGTTCATTTTTGACGAGATTTCTCATCTAATCTCTTCCAGTATGACCACTTCACTTTTCCTGGAGCAGTACCAAGGACGTTCATTGGAAGTACTCTGCTTGCCTGGATATCAATTCCAGTAATCCAAGTTGCAAACTCATTCGGTTTCGTTGCCAGTAAATTTAACTTGCAAATCATCAGTTCGTTATGGATCATTTCTTTGCGTATCTCACTGACAAACACGCTGTCGTAGTCCGCCTAGTGTTATCAACGCTCAATGCCGTTGGAATTTGTCTCATCAGACGAGCAGTTTCGCGTCGCTTTGGCCGTCCCACTGGATTGCTATTTACTCTTATCACTATATCACAATTTCATGTTCCTTTCTGGATGGGGCGAACGCTACCTAATATGTTTGCTATGATACCAGTCAACATTTCCTCTGCCTTACTTTTGTCTCGATTTCCGAGCTCTCCGAAACCATCTTCAGCCAATGTCTACTCTGCAGTCGCTCTCTTAACGTTTTCAGCGGTGGTCTTTCGAGCGGAATTGGCCTTGCTACTTGCTCCTTTGGTCTTGCAAACTCTAATTTCCGGATATATCTCATTTGGTGGAACAGTCAAAGTGGGTCTGGCCCTGGGACTATCGTCAATAGGTGAGGCACAGTATACATTGCGCAATGGCTGTCCGCTCTAAATCTCACCTTTGTAGCCTTAACTACCGCCGTCGACTCGTACTTCTGGAAAACTGCGGTCTGGCCCGAGTTCTCTAGTATCTATTTTAACATCGTAGAAGGAAAAAGTTCCGAATGGGGTGTGCGTGCTCTCGAACTGTCTGTTAGTTGGGAGCGTCCTAAACATGCATTCCCTCTAACAGACTTCCCCACCGTGGACCTATTTTGTCTCCTTCCTTCCAAAACTTTTGCTTACCACGTTTCCTCTATCGATCCTTGGATTCATTATGGATAAACGCATTCAAGAAGCACTTTTACCTCATATTGCTTTCATTGGCATCATCAGCTTACTGGCACATAAGGAGTGGCGATTCATTGTCTACGTTGTTCCGATGTTTAACATTGCTGCAGCCCGGGCTGGAAGGTGGATGTGCGCTTTTTTTCTCTTCCTTGTCTTTCATTTCTGCGATTGATTCTTGTTCAATGTAGGGTGTCTCAACGTAAATCATCTTTGATTGGACGTCTATTATTCTTGGGTTTCTGGAGCTCGCTCTTACTCAATCTTGCTGGAACGGCGATGTTGACAATGTCGTCTATGGCAAATTATCCCGGCGGGGAAGCTTTGAAGCGTTTTAATGACGCATATCCTCCTCCTGTTCCGAATGGAAAAGGTATGATATTTCTGTTGCCCGAGATATGTTCTGACGATTCTTGTGCATTAGCTTACCACGTACACATATCCAATCTCGCTGCTCAAACCGGAGCCTCACTCTTCCTCCAAGTACACGCCCCACCGTTCCCTTCAACGTCTCTATTTTCTTCCGCCGACGTATCTGACCGAGTATCAACCTATCCTTGGACAGTTTATGACAAAACGGAGAATCTAACCCTTGACGAGCTCTCTGGCTCCCGTACGATTACCCATTTGATAGCTGAATGGAGTCCGTCAGAGATGATGAGCCGGATGCGCATTTGGCGGGTAGCCGATGTTGATTCCGTTAGTGATGCTCATACCAATCCCGGGAATGGAGGTGTTATCAATGCATTTGCGGGGTGGAAGGTGAACTGGGATCTCGTCAAGGCCGCGAAGGGACTAAGATTCGGAGAAGTTGTGAAGTTAGTGGGTGAGAATGGGCTTAAGGGCATTGTATGGATTCAGAGAGAGCCAATGTTGTGGATCTATGGACGGAGATGAATCGTTTTATTGAAGTTTTCCAATCATTTAATTTTATTGAGATTGCATTGAAATATAAAAGGTCGTATGTAGGATATTTAAAAACTATTTTCGATAACAGTCATCGCCCGAAAAGAGAGGTGAAGAGGTATGTGTTCATATCCAAATACAAAGATGGTACGGAAAACCTGCTTTACAGCAGCAATCTAGAGTGAAACGACAGAAGTGACCGACTTGACGGTAAGGCAAGCGAACACGGTGGTGAGGTTGAGAGTGGAGATGACAGTGAAGACAACCTCGCTGATGAGAGGGAGGAGAATGACAAGCAAGCCACCGACGAGGTTGAGAATGAGCTGGAGCAACTCAGCAACGAGCTTGAGAACCTCGCAAAGGAGGGGGTAGACAAGTTTTGCCTCGACGGAGCTGACGACTTTCAAGACGACGGCCACAGCACCGAAAATCAACTAGAGATGGATGAAAGTCAGTATATGGACAGTGATCAAACACGAAGCAAGGTCATATACCTCAAGGAGACCGCACACGAGGTGGGCGACGTCAGTGACGGTGAGGAGAACACCATCAACGGTGGTCAAGACGGTGGTCAAAGTCACGCCAACAAGTGCCTTCACGTCGGTAATGGCGACCTCAAGGATTTCCTTCACATCGCCAAGGATGGGAGTCAAAATCTCCGCGGTGCAGTTGTCGGCGGTGATGTAAGCTGCAGTAGTGAAAACCGGAATTCAGAGAAGGACAAGAAAGGGCAAACGAGCAAACTTACTGAGCTCTTCGATGATGGGAGTGAGGGACACAGTGACACTAGAGATGACACTGCTGATATCGTGGCAGCCGCAGCTTTGGTAGTGGCGGGCCTCGAGAGCGGTGGTGGCAGGGGAGACGGGGGCCGCGTAGGAGAAGGCGGCGGAGGTGATGGTGGCAAGGAGGGAGATGGCAGCAAAACGCATAGTGAATAAAATGAGAGTGATTGAAAAGGGAGTGTGAGGAACTTCTGTAAGAGACGAAGTGACTACTGAAGTCGATGGGGATTGTCCTGGAAGTGGAAGGGGTTTTATACCCTTTTTTCGGGGCCATGAACAAGCAAAGCGAAAATAAGCCAAGCAGCCGCCTTTCAGAAACAGGAGAGACAAAGGAGAGAAGTGGAGCTATTGGAAAATAAATCTGAAAAAAAAACTTGTCAGGCAATTTTGACGCTTCAACACGAGAAGCTCAAGCTCAAGCTTCAGACCCCAAGAAAAGACTTTTCCAGGCGCTCTGTTTCCAGGGGTCGACTCAAAACGCGTCGGGGCTACGTTCAAACCATTAGAGTACTTGAGCGGACTGGTTAGATGTGCGATAGTGATATTGGGGCGAGTCCGACGCGTCAGGGAAAAAGATTCCGCGTGTGGAGGGAAGCAATCGATATGACTGACGTTGGATGTTTGGGTGGGGTCAATTACGATCGAAGGAAATCATTACCGACGGTTCATATCCGAAAATTTTTGGGAAAGCTCGAGCGTTCAAAAGGTCCACTTCTTCTTTCACTGGACTTCCCTGTCTGTAGAAGAGTTGAGGACTATATCTAGGGTTGACGCTAATAGAAGCTCGAACTATAGGGATAGTATTCAGGAGACTGCGAGCTTCAGCTCCAGTTCTGCTCCCGCTGTCGAATGGCCCCAAATATCAACATCACGATCCAACTTTGTGATCCAACTTGTATAATATAAGATCTCTCTCTCCGTCTTCTTCCCGTCTTCCAACTCTCCTATTTTACCTGAAACCAATGAGTGCCGATCTTCAGCGCGCTTCAAACGTTTGTGTCAAGTTTCATGAGGGCGCTTGTCAAAGGTTGGTCAGAGGAAACCAAGAAACAACAGTTGGAAGACACTAGCGAAGGCTTCAGACAACAGAGGCGATTATGGCAAAACTAAGACGGTTCCTATCCTCCTGCTTTTCTCCATCACGGAATCGACTCCTCCTTGTTCATCCCTTTGAATCGCTTCCCCCCTTCTTCCTTCAGTTCGAATATCAATGACTTTCACTTCCCCTCCTCTACCATCTGCGTCCGTGTAATTTCTATCTCGTTCAATTGTATCTCCATCCTCGCTCTCTGCACCAGCTACGAGCCCCACAGTTTCTCTTGAACTCTTCCGCCGGTCAATGACTCTTATAGTAGGTAGATTCATGTGTCCACATTCAATAGGAATGAGCATCCACGTTAGGCGTTCTTCGGCCCCAGCGAGAAGTAAAGGTACACGACCGGCTCTGAGACCCGCAACGACAAAACCTTGAGACATTGTGGAATCGGAAATCTGCCCTTGAGTGGAAGGTCCTGCCGCTCCGGTCACTGTTCCCGACGTTGAAGCTGAAGAAGGATCACCCATCGTTACTGCATGGGATGTTGAACTAGCCTCCAGTTGTACATAAACATCCGCCGTCCGTGTAGGGTGACGATTCCTAATCGTGAGGGTAAGTGGTATCGGTTCATGTAACTTGGCTACCGGTGGAACATCAAGCAGTGCGATAAGTTCGTCTGACGGTGGATGGAGGGTAGGGAGCGAAAAAAGAGTTGTTGAGAGGGACTGGCGTTCGTTTAACGGGAGGATCCTGCGCATTCCCGGGAGGATGAGCTTAAGAACATCTTGATAACATGCAGGACTGACCTTCGCCAAAAGACTTCGTATTCTCCAGGACCATGTATTTCTCCGCCGTCAAGGTTCTCGTCTTCATCTCGATTGGCAATTCCGATCCGGCAGACATCACAGTACCCGTCGCCAGGCAGGAATTCTAGTTCAGGGTCAGTAATGCTGACGAAGATAGTGAATAGAAAGACGGACCGAATGGGAAGATACCTATATCACCCTCTTCCTCCAGACCAATTTCAGAACTCAATATCTTCACCGCTTCATTGTCCTGGAGAGTTATCAAAATTGGAAGAAATACAACATAACCAAAAGCCAAACTCACTCCTTTGTTCTTCAGCACGACTTTCTCCACCTTTACACCAGAGGGCGCAATACATCCAAATGTCGTCCTCACGATAACTTCAGTATCAGCTTCTACCCGTTCCACCCATGTCGAAGCGTTGTCTTCGTCCTTCGACAACTCCGCAGATTCTATGAGCCACCATGACTTCCCATCGCTCTTCGCGGGACCACCAGAAGGAGCAGGAGGGGGCCGCCTCCGATACGTGACATCATAAGAAACACTCAGCGGCTCAATGCACGGTATCGAAACTGTTTTGAGTGTTTCCGTCTCTAGACGCGGATTTGCGATACGGTTTTCACCAAAGACAGGCCTCGTTCGTACCCCCATATCAAAAACACGATCGCCTGCACCTCCGGTGTTTTTGATCCATAAAGTACGGGTTATTTGTGCGGGTGCTGACGACGAGGAGTGTGGATGTAGAGCCAGTAAGCCAAGGGGGATACCTCTAATCATGGCATTACTTTGATACGTGTCCATAGATATAGTGTTCACTTTTGTAAAATATATGGTCAAGATGGGAGTCAAAGTTAACGAGAGGAGTCGCAAGCTTACCGGCAGTTATATCCGTCTCAACGGGCTGCAGTAATACATCCATGACCACCTCCACGGTTTCCTCCCGTCCCTCTTGATGCGCACTACAACAAGAACATCCACTCACGACGACCTCTACAGGATATTCCTCTCCAACGTACGCAGGACCAGAGTGGTGTACAGAAATGGAGAGAGGGTGCGGGCGGTGTTTGACTCTGTGTGAATGGATGTAAGCGGCGACACTCGGCGCGAGAAGGAAAAGGAATGGACATACTCGACGTATTCATACGCTCCACCTTCATCGTCCCGCCGTCGCGAAACGGGCACCCACCGAGGTTTCTTCGCTGATTCTGATTCGATGAAACCAGCAAACCACAATGCCTGGACCTGTGACTGTGCTTTCACTCCATTTGACGTGCTGGGGTTTACAAGTTGTAGAGAATCAGGGACAGAAGGAGGAGGGGGAGGAGCTCCTCTTCGAGCGGGAATGTTCAGCGGGAGTTCTAACACACTGGCGGAAGACGATGTAGAAAGAGTAGGAGAAACAAGTCTGAAAAGTAGGGATGATAACTGCGACGTAAGCATCAGTAAAGAAATCCGGAAGAATGTATTCGTAGACAATAATTACCCTAATTCGGCCTTCACCGACCCCGCTACTTCCCCTTACCCCGACAGTACCAGTTAAAACCTTCGTTCGACCTAGATTCCATTTCAGCGACACATTCACTGCTCTTTCAATCACCGCGTTGTTTTCCGCTGCGGAATCGGAACCAGGATCAAAGTCTATATGACCCAAGTCGATGGTACTGACGAGGTCGTTTGCCTCATCCTGGGGCCCAGTTGCAGAGCCGTGCTGAACCGGTCGTAGTACAATAACCACTTCCTTCTTCCTTATTTTTGCCCTTGATTCCTCCTCTTGCGCTCCTCTGCCTGCCCCTTCTTCCGATCCACCCGTTTCGCTTGTCGGACTAAGCGAGGACACATCGTTCTCGAAAGATTCATACTCAAACACCACCCCAATCCTAACCTCACTCCACACCAGCTCATCAATAGCGACACCGGATGGTGAAGTGATAGATAACTGAAAAGGTGTGGACTCCTCTACCTTCAAAGAAGTACCGGCCTCTGAGGTATCAGACATCGCCGACGACGACACCCACACTCTTCCTCGCCAAAACACCACCGACGTATCGAATATGGGTTGAGTATCGGTATGATCTATCCGGATCACCTTTTCATCCCCCTCATCTACTTCAGCTTTCCCATCTGCAACTTTCTGATGTTGAATAAAGTTCCAAGTCCGCATAGCTCGATTCAACTCTCTCTGTAATTGGGATCTCTCCTTCTCCGTCTTCGCGGACCCGGAATCGACAGATATCCGTTCAACAAGGACACGGATATATGATTCTACGTGCTCCTCCAATTTTACAAGGGCATCTGCCTTTAATTTTTCGTCTGCCGCAGATAACGAACGAACAAGCCTCAACTCATTTCCAATTAAAAACTTCAAAATCCCACTCCACGTTCGAAGAAGGGGAACGAGCAAGGTAGGCCAACCCAATTGTAAAGAGTCGTTCGTGTCAGATTCAGGATCCGAGGAAGAAGCCGAGACTGCTCGCCCGATTCGCGATGAGATAGGAAATGAAGGAAAAGTTGTCGGTGAGACTGTCGATGAAGCAGAGACCCCCTCCCGCTGGTAGCTTTTGGCGATCCTCGCCAGGAAGCGAGCGGCTAAAGCGAGCTTTTCTGGGTCTTTTCCCTGGAATTCTTTTACTTCCTCATCTTGACTGCTGTCCCAGACTAATAAGTCCAATTCTGCGTCTTTTCCATCCGCCGGTGGAACGGGTCGCGGTGAAGGGTTTGGGTCTGGGAAAAGCGCGTAAGTCAGGGCAATGCGGTGGGCGATATAAAGTGGGAGTCGGCCTGTCCCAGCTCCTGAGCCAGCGGAAGAATTTATAGGTGGATTGAACGCCTGTGATGCAATCGAGGGCGTCGTTGGTGGATTTGAAGATGATGTGGCGATAGTCGACGGATTGGACGGAGAAGTGACAACGGCGGCGCTGGAGGGAGATTGAGAGCCATAGGCTTTGAATAATTCGTAAGATTTCGTGTAGAGCTAAGATAGAGCGATGAATGATCAGCCTTAATTTAGAGATGAGTGAAAGGGGCGAGAACCAGAAGTAGCACATAGAAATCAGAACATGAAGCTCACCTCGAGTACATCCCCTACCAGCCCCCTCACGTTCCCTAAATATGTTTTTCTTTGCTCTTCCGACATTTCCCCGCCCCTAACTTTCGATCCCTGAATGAACCTGGCAACCTTCCTCTCCCCACACTCAGCCGCGAGTAAATAGTACCACCCCGGATGCATCAGAGCATGAGACGGATTGAGACCTAGAGAGGTTCCCGTGCTGAGATATCCTTCCGCCAGAGCAGATTTCCGACCGACGGTAGCGACGGTCGTAGATGCAGAAGGACCAGATGGGGGAAGGCGGGGCCGGTGAACAGGAATGATCAGATTTGTCCCTGGCGTGCGAGAGCCCTCGACTAGCATCTCAGCCAAGACAGACCACATTCTGCCTACCCAGGACCAATATTCATAACTTCCTTCCTCAGCATCTCTCACTTCTTTCCCTTCTCCGGCCCCCAGAGATGCTCCCGTCGCCAACCCGACGAACCCAGCCACCGTGGGGAAAGTCCGCACATGTAATCTCTGCTGGGCCAGAGCAAGCGCGGTCTCGTTATTGTACAAGTAGAGCTTGATGATCTTGATATTTATTGTGTCCGCTAGAACTTTCGCTTCGGCCCATCGTTTTGTTCGTGGCGGTAGGGGAAAGTGCGAGGCGAGATGGGGAGTCGTAGTAGTCGAAATGGAACCTCTTTCGCCTGAAGAAACTGCTGCTGCGGATATCGAAGCCGCCGCGGCTCCCACCGCCAATGAACTACCCGGAGCCAAAAACAGCATTGTCAACGCGGTATAGGCATCTTGGTAATGTTTGAGCGCAACCTCGTGTTCGCCGCGGAATTCTGCAAAACAGGCCATCTTGTATTCATACCGCACAGTCCAGCCTTTGGGAGACAAGGCCGCCGCCCCATTGATAGGCCCCAGATTGGATGAAGGGTTGTATTGGGAGGATTGTTGGGAGGACTGGGCTTGATGACGGTTCCGCTTCTGTCGCACGCGTTTTGAGTGGGCCGTGTAGTATTCTACGGCTGGATCCCACAGAGCTGCTTGTAGGCTACAACCATTTAATAAGAAACCTGGAGGAAGGAAATTTCGTGTCGTACCTCTTGACGAACTCGCTCAACTCCTCTCTTGGAATCGGACTGAGCACGAATAGTGCTGCCCTCGAATCCAACCCGGACTGCCTCCGTATAAACGTCAGTCTAGCATCTAAATTTAAACTTGGATCATCCAGCATCCTCCTCGAAGCTAATAGAACGACAGTTAATTTTATCCCTCGTTCGTTAGTGGAACGTTTCCGCTGAGCAATTGAAGTAGCTAGAATGGTGTCCTGCTGGCGTTCCAATTCCAGTGCGTCTGGCGGAGATGGGGGCGTATTAGTTGAATCCAACTCGAAGAGACGGGTGAATAAAACAAATACGGCGGGTACGAGCATTGTATGTTTCCTTATCCATATGGGTGCGATTAAACCATCGGGGTGAAGGGGTGAAGTTGGGGTTAATGGTGAAAGCGGGGAATGGCCAACGTTGGGTCCAGCTATTTCGCCTTGAGATGGAGTTTCCAAGGTAACTTTTCGGGGAGGAAATCGGGAGTCTTTATCCACTAGAACAACTTGGAATATTTTCTTCTTCTCGATGACTTCCTTCTCTTCCTTATCCTGAGCAGGCAATGTGAAGGTTGGCGGATCCCACACAGTGACTTTGCGTTGATTGAGCAAAATTTCGCGTAAACGAGCTAGGAGAATGGTAAATGGATCTGGTCGAGTAGCGGGTGGGGTAGGTTGAGCATTCGAAGTCAGATTGGAATGAGATTGGGAAGTCGGTAAATTTGAGTCGCTGTTGCCCGTGAAACTTGGATGACGGGAGTGATGTGTTGGTGCAGGAGGTGTCGGACCTGAACTAGGTGCTACCGGAGCTGGAGCTGGAGGCGGAGGAGGATTGAGTCCAGCCACGAACATTACTGGGGCCAGCTGGGCCAGCAATTCGAGGGGATATGAATTCATTTTTCGGAGAAATGGTGGAGATTCAAGACGCGTCAGCCCTGTCTGTAAAGCCCAAATTGACCCTCCCGCCTATCCAGCCAGCAATCTGTTCCAAGTTGAGTGTGGGCGTTGTGACGCGGTGTGTCGGCGCTCAATCAAGCGCCTTTACCTTCCCACTTCGGAGATACTCTAATCAACTTCAGCTCTACTTAAGACATCTTTCACCACCAAATGCAGCGTGGATTTCAGAACCTCGACGAAATAGTGTGCAAAGACCTGTCTCGACCTCAAAACTTGACATGCGCTTTGTATGGACAAGCGATGTACTTGCTGTCTAACCCCATGGGTGAAGAAAATTGTCCTCAATTGCGTGGTGAGAACGTCAACTTGGCTCGTCTCACCATTGGACAGAAAGGGTGCGCAATCTTGAGCGAATCTGAGCGAATCCTTCAGACAGATCGGACACAGCGTGATGAACTTACGAGATGTCATTAATTGCTCAGGAAAACAGCCAATCGCGATCATGTTTCGTGGTCATAATCATGGACGATGCGACTCCCGACTCGCGGCGCAGTCAAGGATTGTCAAGAATTCAGCAGCTCGACTGTGAGCGACAGCCTTGGGTATGTTTTGACACAGGACACATCGAGCTGAGTACTACCGACAAGCGATTTGACCAGCTTTGACTTTCCTCTCTCTGTTGCAACGTAAAGAAGTGCGGTTTGATCGCGGGCTGTCAAAGTTCTGAAGCTCTATGTAAAAAGCCTATACTTTCCATCCCTCGACATTTAATAATACCACCTCATTGGATAGGCTTACTAGCGCCACTATTTTGCCAGTCTTCTCAGAAATGAAGTGGTGTTCGACACTCGTCTTCTCCTGTCGCGTCAACTCCTGAGAGAATGAAGCCACAGGTTAGCCTCTCGCTAAGAAGGTCAGGAAGGGAAGATGCTAATGATAACCCTGAGCAGCGTGTGTTCGAAACACTACAGAAAACTGAGCGCGTATGTATGCACGTCCTCTCCGATATTCTCGCTGTCATCGGGTAACCAGTATCTTTTTCATCTCGTTAGTGCCCGCTTTTTCGATGCGGACTTTGGCTTCGAGTGGTTAGTCCTTACGTGATACGGAAGGCTTTGTCTCTAACATTTCAGAGACTTTGGCGGTTTTTCGGGGCTTTATCACAAGGAAAGCGCGGTAAGACGCGTCCGTAACACGGGAAATTGCATCTCCTTTCCGTTCTGTTTTCGGCCCCGCATCCGTATGCCTAATCTCCGGTCCATGCTCTACCTCCGCCCAGACTCCTGGACGTTCCAGCGTTCACCTAACATGTAATTCCCGCTCATCAAGGTCGTAAATCGGTACGTACAAATACACTTCCCCAATACATATCCCTGACACTCTCAGAACATTTCAATTGTATGTTGGCAGGACTTCTTATTGATGTACAATCTGAATAGACATTCTTTGGCGACTTCACGTTGCAGAAGAACGATCGAGAGCCGAAAATCCTCAGCTTACGCTTGGCCTCGCTTAAAATTTTTTCGTTCGTCGACCCGAAGGCTTCAATTCATTTCTCTGAAGAAAAAATGGTATAAAGGCTGTCCCATCTCGAGTCTTATTTCTCATCGACCTCAGTTGATATCCTCCGCCAGCTTCTTCAACAACTCTCGCAACTCGTAGCCTCTTTCACTCTTTAAATCCACTCATTCTAATCATCATGCGTTTCGCTGCTATCTCCATCCTCGCTACTATTGCCTCCGCCGCTTTCTCTTTCGCGGCTCCTCTCTCCCCCGCCACCAACGCTCTCGAGGCTCGTGGCTGTGGCTGCCAGGACATCCAAAGTGTCATTACTCACACTACGACCGCCCTCGCTCCTCACATTCAGAAGCTCAGTCAGTAGTTCTTTTATCTGTTATCATCCGTGACGACTAATATTCTCTTTATCCTCCCAGCCTATGTCAACTCTGACAACTGCACTGCTGCTGTTCTGGGCCCCGTCCTTCACGACATCACCGAAGTCCTCGAAGTAGCTATCGAGGACGTGGCAGGTCTCGTCGGCCTCGCCTTGGAAATTGTCCTGACCACTGTCGATGGCGTGCTCTTGACTGTCTCTGATGTCGCTGGACTTGTTTGCGGCCTCTTGGAAGTATGTATAATTCCCTCTTCTTCACTGTACGACAACTTAATGACTGGTTCTAGTTGATCTTCGGCGCTATTTACGTTGTCTTGAAATTGGTCTCTGTTGTCGAAAAGCAAGTCGTTTACGGTCTCCTCGTGGCCCTTCTGCAGGTTGTTGCTAAGCTGCTTTTCGCCATCTTGGCCCTCGTCGATGGCTTGTTGGTTGCTCTGCTTGCCCTTGTCGGTGGTGTTATCATTGAGGTCATCAGCATCCTTAGCCTCCAAAGCACTTTCTACTGCTTCAAGACTCTTTACTAAAGAGTTTTTGTAAGCCTGCGCCTCTTTCCGGTTCTGGCTTTTTACTCACTTCATCTACTAGATTCCCCCGTTCTTCTTGTGTCAGTCGTTTAATAGAGGCACCTGCTGCTAAACTCCCATAGACATGTCTTATAGTGCCGATCTTTCTCCTGTAGTGGTTCGGGCTATCAGAATATGATATTTAGTAGCATGTTCACTGGATATACGAATTAAACAACTCAACGATCACTTGTTCACATGATGTACCGTCTTGGTCACCTAGGCGCCTATTTGCTTTTCCTGTTGGATCTTCCACATGTTCCCTCTCTCCGCGTCTTCAACCGCGCCTGTGTTTTGATTGCGTGGCCCTACAATATGTGCTAATTGCGGCTAGTCAGTAAACTTGATACGTTCTCTCGGAAGGCGTTCTTTTGAGACAGTTTTGGCCTGGTACTTATATGTGCTGATCTGGTGAATTTTCATCGAAAAATTCATGGCATACATGCCAGATCGCGGAGTGACTTGTTCGCGGGCCCAAATTCATTAAATGCACATGGGACTCAATGATTTATAATTCCATTTAATACGATAGCTTGAAGAAGCAAGGCCATTTTGCGTCGCGACCTACCCTAAGGATAAACATACTGTCCGCTGTCTGGTGCGCATCACTGAATTCTCACTACGTACAAGACCATCTCATTGAACCGGCGGACCTCTATTTGCTTGTTCTCCCCTCCAGCCATCTTCCCATTTGTCAGTTCTGGCTCACTTTATTTCTCCTCGCCATCGACCAACGAAACTCCATCCCAGCTTCACGAAGAGGAACCTCCAAGCAAGCGGAAATCACACGTGTTCAATGGATTCTCATCATTAATACCTAAACTTCTGACTATGTAGAAAGACGGCGGAGTCCTCTAGGGAAAACGTCCGCATTCGTAGCAGACGTTGTATTTGAAGACATCTTTTGAGATGAACCGGAAAATTCCGTATCCAGTCCGAATTGTTTTCCTGTTGACCCCTGCGACTATGTAAAAAGAATGAGGATAGAAAGGAATTTGCAAAAGAAATAAACAAGTCACCTCTTGGGCAGAAGCTAATTGATGGGACGTAGACAGCTCCATAGGGACGGTGAACGAGTGCGGTATATCTAATAGAAGGGTGTTATGGTCGAAACAGAGGGGCTCTAAACAGAAACTTGACATACTCATCGACCGAAAGGCTATAGAATGTCGCCTGGAGATATCGGCACTCGTATCATCGCTAGGCTCTGTAACTCTGACAACAGGTTTCCTCAAGATAAAGAGGTTGACGAGGATTGTCAATGTATAGACCCTCCCCAAAAAGTCGAATATCAAAACGAAGGCTAAGAAAAAGTTTCAAACATCCCTCTAAGCCATACGACAAGTCGACTCACGATTAAAGTTGGATGTAACAAGCATGCAGAGCATTACTATTGTTAAAACTGAGGTGGTAACCCCACATGCGACGGAGTGCACTGTTATACGATGTAGCAAGCTAGCCAAATCAAGTAGAGTACCCGGGATAAAAATAACCGACAGAAATACCTTTGGGTTGTGACATACGTTGTCCTGATAGAACGCGTGGCGTGAAACATTGCCGCAGCAATGCAAAAGTCAGTTACTGCACATAACGTCGCGGCGACACTTTGAATGTGCTACGTCAAAAAGCGTAAGTAGCAAGACAAGGCTGGGAGCGTACATCGTAGAATGAATTCCAAAATTCAGGTTCTTTTGCGCAGGGTCTACCATTAGGTCGATACTGAGTACCCAAGTAGACACCGCCTAAAACCACAGTCTGCAAACCTTTCTTCGGACGAAAGGGCATAATTTTACCCACATGTGCACCTAAGATGATACATATTACCGACGTGACTACTACGTTGTGCGTTCTAGAAAAAGCCGGTAAGGAGGGTTTGAAGCAGAGGATACCATACTTACAATTGCCAATACCTGCGGGTGAAGAAGACCTGCTCGACCATTGCAGCATGGTAAGTGCAGAGTATGATAGCTGGGAGTGTCCACGGCTGCTCAGTCACTGCGAAAACTGTAATGAGGAAGCAGATAGTCAGTACTAGTCAGTGTTGACACATTCAAGTAGAAACGGAATATAGCTTGCGTTTTGGATCAGCGACATACTGATCCAGATAATGAGCTTTTTGAACCCAGATCTTTAAGTGGAAAAGACATACAGAGTACACATTATAGCAAATGAATGATGTGCAGAGTGAATCGAAGACCAAGGCGGCCACCAAGCTCCACCGAAAGAAAAGATTGGGTTTTGAGCGAAGGAAATAGAGACCAGCGAGTGTTACTTCCGTTCCATACAAGAGAAAGTTCACCCATGAACCACCGAGGACGTAACTGGGTCGTCATTTAGAGGGATATACTTGAAAGAGCGTGAGCTGGACGATACCTACCCTGGGGATTCCGACATGGTTCATGAAGAGGAAAAGGAAAGGAGGAATGAGGTAAATGTACAGTGAATTTGTGCTAGTGTCTGAAAAGCCTGCCGGAACGTCACCAAAAATCGCTGGAAAATCTTATTCAATGGAATAAAATGACATATACATGAATTCGAGTTCGCGAAGATGCCGCCGGATACACCAAATGGTCCCTAATCAGAAAATAACTTGGTAAGCAAAGACTTCTGTCCAATGGCATTCAGAGAACGTGCTGCGTAGATATAAACGACCAGTTAGTAGCCACGAGCAATCTGGACAGTAGTGACATTGGTGTAGAACATGGTACTGACATGGAACCACACTTGGGAAAAGCCCGGAAGCGCACAGGGCACACTGGCATATGTCGTGTGATCACGACACTGAAGAGATCATATAGCGCACTACAAGAGAGGTTGTCAAATTGACACCGTGTACATAGCGAGCTCAAGAAAGACTCGTACTTATTGTGTTGGCACGAAAAGAATAAATTCGCAGTGAGGATTACGATTTCAGACGGGTGCCGTAAGCGGAGAGAATATTCCCGTAAAATTCCACCGCCTTGTATATGGACTTTGTTTTGTAATTTAAGTTGGAACGGCGTCTGTAGTCAATTGCTGCCACAATCTTTGAAGATTCCTACAAATCCTGAATCAGATAAATATGCACCGTTGTGATCGTCGCAACTGGTTCATATACTGGATATAAAACGACATACATGGTATGTCAGTAAATTGAAAGGTTCCCGGAAAACCTATGTGAACCACCAGATTGAGAATGAAAGGCGGAGCGCGATTGCTATGAAGGAAGTTTGTTTTACATGGCCGGTCCCCAGATAGAAACGCAGGGTCGCGATGGACCGTCTTGTGCGTCTCGGAGATGTGCTGTGTTAGACAGCAGGATCCAGGAAAATGCCAAATCAAGACTGTACATCCTCTTTTGAAAATATCGCCGCTTAGTTCAGAGACGAGGAAAGGTCAGATAAGAAATGGAGCAACAGCTATCAGCTAAACCGTTCCGGGGTAGCTAGAAAGGCGCGAGATGACGGGGAGCAGAAACGTTATTTAAGCAAGCACCCGGTCCTACCGTAACCATCGTACGATTAAAAATAATGAAGATAATTGAGCAGCCGTAATCATGACGAGAGCGTGAATGTATGCAACACCCAACGAGTCTTATAAGTGGTATGAGCAAAGGACAAGGTGCGGCCTGTTTGACAAAATGACGGCGAGGGCAATATTCATCCTGAAGCTCATTCTCTGATTCATGAGCTCCACGAGATATTGCTTCCCTGATCTGTGCTCATTGGTCGGGCTAGTAGAACGCAAGTTTCTTTTCTGCATTTTCATTGCTGAGAGCTAGAAGTAGAGTGAGAATGGCGCTTATTCCGCGCCTAATTTCAACGGTAGCTCAACGGTGGCTCTGCAGGTTGCAGATGGTCGAGTCGCACATTGAGGACAATAGTCATTTAAATTCTGCGCCATCTGACATAAATTTAACACTCGGTATTTGTTGGTTACCCCCAGAGATGCTTTCGGAGATTTTTCTCCAGTACACCGCTTTGGAAGATGCTCTCAAATCTCGACTATGCCTCGCTCACGTCTGTCAGCTTTGGAGGCGCGTCGTTTTGACGTTCCAAATCTATAGACGGATCTCAGTATATGCCTTCAAAGCTCAAGATGACGGATTATTCTCCCCTTATAGAAGAATGGTTACTGCGCACTGGCGCGTTGCCACTGAATCTCGAAATCGTATATTGTGGGATGGGCGAATTTTGGGCACCGTATGATCCATTTACTGATTTGCCCCCAGATCTCTATATCCTCTTGCCCTTCTTGCCTCGAGCAAAATGCTTGACAATACATCTAGTATGCTCCAGCACCATCTTTGCTTTCCTGCATCATATTGCTACCAACCTCAGAACCCTCGAGAGTTTGAAACTTGAGCTGGAAGTGGGAGAACCTTTTGAATATCCAATCCCTAGTGAGCCCTTCATATTTTTGGCATCAGCCAACTTGAAAAATTTGACGCTTATCTTTGATTCAAGATACCTCCCCAGCTGGCTCGCCTTCCCGTTGTCGAAACAGCTTCAATCATTTTCGCTCGAAAACAATGCAGATGCCCTGGTAGATGAGGAGGCATTGCAGGACATGTTATCCAAATTTCCTAACCTCATCGAGTACAAACTTAGATGTCCTCCCGCAGTGCCAGTGGACATGAATAACCTCACAATCAAATATATAACCCTTCCTTCTCTTCAGACTCTGGAAGTTCACTTTGCCCACGATGGCTCCCTACCGGCAGGTATGCTGGCCTCGTGTTCTCTCAGTTTGATAGCTCCGGCCCCCTTCTCTCCAGGTAGTATATACATTGCGTATCGAAACTCGGCGACGAAATCTCCCAACAGCTGCAATCATCTCTTTCGTGTTATTCCAACGCCGTTCAAACCCTCCGATTCATCGGCTCAACCTCCACGGTATCTCGTATCCACACTTCACGCCTTCTGTGATTTTGTCACCATTCGCAAGTATGACATCCTTGAGCTACATCGGGATCTGGGTGCAAGCTTGATGTTGCTATTTTGTTAGATGCGCTTGGGTACGAGGTTGAAGAGGATCAACTGCACCTGTTACCAGCACTGACATAAGTAGTTACAAGTTCCAACCATTCGTATATCTGTTCATCACTATTCATCAATTGGCGCTCGACTGTGGCTTAGCGCTTAGCAAGGGAAAAATCCCGGATATCAACCCCCTCCCGGACCGCCGCTTGAGCGCTTCGTTGAAAATATCAATACTGAGCTCAAAAGTAGGAATTTTCCTTAGAGTAATTAGTAGACACCTTCATTTTTGGTGGAATGCAATCGAAATATCGGCTCAATTTTTTTGTAAACTCTGTAGCGGATTCGCAATTGAGAATCAGACAAAACGTGGCTTTACACGTGCTTGAGACGGCTCATTGGCCATGGTCTGTCGTTTCTCAGTTCCTGTCAAACATTTTGAAAAATTTTTAACATAGACTCTAGTTACAGTCAACATAAGGTATTCTGGCTAAAATTTAGGTGGATCAAGTTAGAGCTTGGGGTAAGAGCAACGATTTACTGAAGGCTCAAAATTCTCACGCTAGGGGGTCCTCGGGATTTGCGGAATTGGTCTTTTGCGGAATGATCTATGAGGTCACGTGGCATATCTGCTCCTGTGTCAGGGTCTCTAGGGAGAAGATTGCTGGAAATACTACTGCTTCAGTGCTTGACTGAAGCTACGGAAGGTTTTTGCCTATTCAACCAACTTTTGAATCAATTTCTTAACTTAGAGCGGGACACATCATGAACCCGGCCGAATCACAGATGGTTGGGCCCAAATTTTGGCTCCTATCTTAGTATCTGCCGCCTGCCGCCAGAGATGCTCTCCGAAATTTTCCACCAATTTGTCGCTTTGGACCACGAGGATGACTCAGGGCGGAGGTTTAGATATACTCCACTCTGCCTCCTTCACGTCTGTCTGCGGTGGAGACGCGTCGCTCTTGACACTCTAAAATTATGGACAAAACTCAATTTATCTGTTCATAATGGTAATCGTAATCGCCTCATAGAGGAATGGTTACAGCATAGTGGTAAATTACCGCTGAACCTCAAGATTATGTATAAAGCAGATGTCGACAGCCGCGATGCTTCCCTGCCCCAGGATCCGAATGGCTTGCATAACAACCTCCAAATCTTTGTGCCTTTTGTCTCCCGAGCAAAATTTTTGACATTGACTCTCGCAAGCTGTTGTCCCGTATTCGCTTTCCTCCGTAATATTTTACCCAACGTCAACTCAATCGAGCATTTGGAACTCAACCTAGAGGATCTTATAAACGTATCGATAATCCCTCACATTACCGGCGTTGACCAAGTTAAAACACTCGAATTATTTTGTTGATGAGGACTCTACCGCCTGTTTGTTTTCCCACCGTTAAAACAGCTCCAAACTTTGATTTTTTTCTACCCGAGAGATATGGATCCGGTGGCAGAAGTGGCATTGCAGGACATGCTATCCGGCTTTCCCGGCTTCGTTGAGTGCACTCTTGCTCAACAGGGTTGGAAATAGATAGCCGGCACACTCCCAAGGATATAACGCTTCCTTCTCTTCGAACACTAAATGTGTTTCTTCTACCCGGTGATCGTTACCCACGAGCATCATATGTGGGGGTCTTGTTCCTAGGTTTAAGAGCTCCTTCTCTCGAAGTATTCACCTCGAATACCGCAGTTCGTCCATATACTTCAAACCACTTCTTAGTTGATTTCCAAAATCATTCAAATTCTCCAATACGCCGACTTGGTCTCCGTGAGGTCGCATTCAAACCTCACGGTGACCTTAGTCCCTCGATTTCCCTCAGGCTGGCACGGTTCACTAACGTGACTTCCTTAAGCTTCAGCACGCGACACCCTGATATTGGAATTTTATCGAAGGCACTCCGGTACAGGGAGGGAGTCCCACCCTTTTGCCGGAATTGACATATCTCGAATTATCCTTGTACGACCAGAGGAACAATGTTCAGATGAGAAGCTTGCCTGACTTGATCGAGTTTCGGTGGAAGCTTGGACCCGTCTTAAAACCCATCGCTAGATTGGGACATATTCACATTCGGCATAACTATACGATCCGCTTTGCGAAAGAGAATTTTGGCGAAAATTTCGTTCAGCGTATTGGCGCTTATAGAGCTCAGGGGTTTCGTATTGATGGCTGTTACCCGTATTGACCATATCTCGTATAATTTTATATATAGTGTTGAAATCATTCTTCCTGTGTGAACCTCATTCATATCCACGCCTGAAAGCAATATAGGGGGACGATGAGAAGTATCATGCATCTTGTCTATGCCAGTCTGTAATATCACTACGCATATTCCCGCTCCTGCTGACCTGCGGAATATAGCCCAAGCAGAGTCAGGAGAACTGCCTTAGTTGACATACGCCGAAAGTTCATTCTTGTTTTTCACCTTGGCCAGTATCTGCTGCGCATGTGTTTGAACTGTTTTTTGGTCATCTCAATCGTATCAAATCGCAGAGATTAAAGCATTACACTGACAGTACGCACTAAGAGAACAAAAGGAGGAGAGACGAAATGTATGTAGTATCATCCCCTCTTCTAGTGCCTTTCTTCTGGACTATACCCCGGGGCAGGCTCCCTATCCCGTTCCTGTTCCCGCTCTTGCGAACTCTGACTCGCAGAGTGCAGCACAGGCAAGTGCAAAGAGTCAATATACCCAGGAGGTCCGCCATACTTATCGTACGCCGGAAGCTCATCCTTATCTCCTACCTCCCCATCGTAATCGCTCGGACCTCCACCTTGCCGTCTCCCACCTTGACCAATGTCCGCTGCACGCGTCGTCGTCCGCGTATGCGTGTTATTGTGATTTGAATTATGGCTGCGGCTCGGCGAATGGGTGGGGTCGTAATACATGGCGGAAGCAAAGGGGTTATATGCAAGCGGGACGTTTGCGAGGTCGTAAGGTGTTAGGGAGCTGCTGTACGTGGATGTAAATGGTCTGTTTCCGTATCTTGAAACAACATTTCTTCGTGGATATGAGCTGCCGACTCTTCTTCTCCTGTCGCGATCCGGGTTGTGGATTGAAAAGAACGATGTTAATGGTAATCCGTTCCGTCTGAGAGTGTTAAGTCTATACGAGTACGAGTGAGTGAGTGAGTGCGTGAAGGGGTTAATATCGAGGAAGAACTCACCGACCACGTATAACAGAAGCCAACACCAAAATTGCCAGACCCACAATAAGCCATTGCAACACGTTCTGTGCAAAGTTTCAATCGGATTTGTTTTTTTTACGCATCAATCAAAAACCGATTGTACATAACGCAGCGATGGGAAGGTAGTGATACTGACTTTGGTGAACGATTGGGATGTGCTATCTAGATTTTCGCTAGCGCTGTCTGTTGATGAAGATGAAGCCGACGATGATGACGATGGACTCGGTGTTGGGAGTGTGAAACTCGGAGGCGTGGGACTCGTAAAGGATGTAATCAGCGTTGGAGCAGTGATAGAGTCGGCATCTGATTCTCGAGGTAACAATAGTGGCATTTTAAGCTCAAAGGAGGAAAGCTGGATTACTGAGGCGCAGTGGATGGAGTGTGGAGGGCAGGCAGTCAAAAAAGCTTCCCTCGAATGGCCACCTGCTTTGAGCCATTTTTATATTTATAGCTGCCGCCGCCGCTACGAATTAAAAAAAGAAGTTCCTGGCATGCGACCTCTATTGCTCGAAATAGGAAGACCTGGGTGTCGTGATATGAGTCGGTACATCGTCATACCAAATCATGAAGCAGGGGCTTGTACATCCTCCACGGCCGAATTTAACATGTAGAATGTACTAGGATAGGAGAGAACAGGCAATGAGGAGACCTCCGGACACCGACGATGGGAGGGTGGTGGGAGAGAGGATGTACTGTACGTACTAGTACATCCGAATCGCCTGGCGTCCGTCCGTCCAATTTTCCCACCGCAGAAGAATTCAGTACCCAAGTTTAGATAATGTCCAATACAATTGATTCCAAGAATATACAAAACCGTAGTGATAATCGATACAAAAACTGCAAGCCAAGAGGATGACATGAACTCAAAAACTATACATGTATAATTGACCTTCCCTCAGTACCTGTACCTATCCACCTCCTTGCGGCAACCCACCCCACGGCGAATCATTCAACTTCTTCTTCCCGGGATACACCCAATTGGTCTTCACCCCTCTATCATGTATCAACGCCGAGAAACGTTTCTTGAAGGTAGCGTAGTCTAAAAGAGAAGGATCCGCAGGATCAGAACGAGGATCGGCATCAGTCGAAGCAGAATCGCCATTGCCGCCTGTTCCGGGAGTCTGATTAAGGTCGAGGTTAAAGTCGGGATACGCAGAAACATGATTAAAGACCACTTGGAGGGACTGTAATCGAGTAACTGGCGCTGATGGTGCCGACGACGAAGACGAAGCAGACGACTTTACCGGCGCCCGACTCTCGGCAAACCGAATAATAGCAGCTTCCAATGCGGTGCCGCTGCGATTCCAGTTATGAGTGCCCCCGCTGTTGGTGGTGCAATTTGAAAACTTGACTTGTTCAAGCTTCGGGCAGAGCGGAAGAAGAACAGAGTCAGAATCGGGACTGACGTTGACGTTGGAACCCAGTCTCGATGCCTCGTCCCCTCCTTCTTTTCCTGACAATGACGATTCGCCCGCTCCTGCTCCCACCCACGTCAGCGAAGCCAACAAACCTTCCGAAACAGTCGTCGGCTCGTAAATCCTTCCCAGTCCCTGCCCACCTCCTCCCACTACTGCCTCACCGTTATTCCCGACCGTAGATCCACCTCCTCCTCCCCCTCCAGCTGCCTCAGAGCGCCTGAACTGTGTGCCGGCCCTCACAGGCCACTCATTCACAATCAGATTCTTCAACTCCGGCGTCATCTCCAACGCCTCCATAAGTCCCTCATCAGTAAGCGGCATACTAATATCCAGCTTTTCCAAAGTTCGCAACCTACCACTCCCTGTCTCCATTCCCATTTCCATTTCTCCAACCGTTGTGATTGTCCTTGTCCCCGCTGCCTCCGCACAGCGCTCCAAAAATCTCAAAAACGGCACGCTCTCAAACCTCATCGAGCTCGGCAAAGCGGTTCCATAAACCGATGACAACGTACCGATCTTGCATCTCAGTGCCTGTATACGAGGCGCTAAGATGCGGTCGTACAGATAACTGATGTCATTCAGACGCAGAGGTGGGTCAGGAAGGACCAAAATTGCTTGGGCGTTGAGTTGTTGGAAGTTCGGTGGCGGATGGGTAGAGACTAGGATAAAGTTGATATCCAACGACTGGAGATCGGGAAGATGGATGGTCTTGCCTAAGGATAGTTCAAGTAGGAGATGAGAGAGAGAGAGGTCGTTTGGCTCTGGAGGTTGGAGTACGAGTGCTCCGCTTGCGTCCAAGGATGAAGGGACGAACTCGAGCGGGGAAGAAAGACCGACTGTGACTGCGCACCGCTGGAGTTTGCATGCCTTATCCAAGATCCCAAAACATTCCGTGAGCTTTATCGATCCTCGGAAGAACTGAGATTGAAGGTCGAGGTCTGTAAGGTTGCTCCACTGAAGCTGCATGGAGTAGGGACTCTCAAGATGGGAGACGAGGCTCAACGACCTCAATGAGGGTGTTTCGAGTAGTCTGAGTTGGGAGAGAGAGAATTTTCTTTCTTCAGGCAGAGGTGTAATACTGAGGATTTCGAGTGGCGGACGATAGCTGAGCTTGATTTGTTCTAGTGCTGGTACATCATCCGCGCTCAATGTATATGCCAATAGCTGCAATATCGCAAGCGGGATATGTAAAGTGAGGTTCCTCCATCTCCTAGAAAAAGTCATCAAAAGTTGCGCGAAATCAGCTAAAAGCGTAAAATCAGCTGCCGCAAAACCTCCTGCCAGGCCGAGAGTGCCACCGCCGCCACCGGATGGATTTGAAATGAGAACGGGCATAGGATTATCGTCCCAGTTGACATGGAGCGATATAGATACCGGTAGAGCCCCGGATCGCTTCAACCACGTCTCCCAACCTAACGCGCGCATCTCGAATATCCGCTTCTGCTCTGCTCTCGGTAGAGTATGTACCTGGGGTATAAAAATGTGAATACGTGTCCACAACCTCGGAGTGTTCAGCGCCACATCGCGCCATCTCCTGCACACCCTTGTGAACAGCAGCGGAGGTTCGCGCATACTGCGGACAGGATTCCGGTCGAGTGGCAAACAGTGCAAGAAGATTTCGGATAGGATTTCTGCTGGGAGACCACGCATGGGTGAGAGAAGTGCTTGGTGTGAGCGGATGTAGCGATGAACGGTGGATCGTTCTGCTACGAGGAACTCGGCGACCTTTTTGATGCGCATGATTTCGTTGTTGAGTTCTTTGAGCCTGGCCATGGGGCGTTCGATGAGCCCAATGATTTGAGCTCGTTCGAAGGAAGTTGCAGCATGATTTGTATCGAATAGCTGGGTAAAGGGAGACTCTGGGAGGACGATAAGGTCGGGTGGTGGCATGAAAACAAGCTGGGCACGAGATTAGACGCTGATGAACACTAAGTACTGAGCGCTTACTGATTTATACTGTTTTTTTCGATTTACTAATAGTAATTGTTCTATTGTACAAAAATTCCCTATTCACGTTTGGAAAATGGTTTACTTGATATAGAATTGTTCGGTAGTCAATCATTACCGTACCCGGTTCAGCGCCTCAACGCGGTTGTCCTCCACCATCATGCTAGGCAGTCACTCTCCCCCTCCTCATTCAGACCAACTCATTGTGTCGTTCCCAACTGAACATGTCTTGTTGCTAACATTGAACAGGCCCAACTCTCGCAACGCCATGACTCCGCAGATGCAGAGAGACTTGAAAAACGTCCTCGATTGGTTCAGCGAGGAGCCTGATCTCTGGTACCTTTGTGTCATTGTTCCGAGATGAATTAGTACCGAGTTCTTTAGGGTCGTCGTTGTGACGGGCGCAGGCAAATTGTTCTGCGCAGGAGCTGACCTCAAGGAGTAAGCGTCTTCTTTTCTTGTTCTAAGCCCAACCTTCAATGCCTCTTAGGTGGAACAAGGAACAACAAGGTGGTAAAAGGGACGAACAAAAACGCGCCACCTCCGATCCCTATGGGTTCGGTTCGCTCTCTCGACGGCAGCTTTCAAAGCCCATTATTGCTGCTGTAAACGGTGGCGCACACGGCGGTGGAACTGAAATGGTTCTCAACTGCGATATTGTAGTAGCAGGAAGTGACGCTAAATTTGCTCTTCCGGAAGTAAAAAGAGGCGTCGTTGCAGGAGCCGGAGGTGCGTGGATACTTACCAGTCTATCAAAGTGAGTCTAACGGCGTTGGTATTAGGTATCCCTCGCCTTGCTCAAATAGCAGGTCACCATGTAAGTTGTGGGATTATCGTCCTTGAATAGTACTCTCTCAATATGACATCATACATATGCAAGTTCGCTGCCGAAATGCTGCTAACTGGAAAAGTTATCACCGCCGAGGATGCTCACAAGCGATTCGGATTGTAAGTCATCGTTCCTTCCTCAACCAGTGGATTCTGCTCATTAGTCTTCAAAGTGTCAACACCGTCGTTTCTCCGTCGCAAGTTATCCCGGAAGCCATACGCGTCGCCGAATCCATTGTTGCCAATTCACCTGATGCAGTACAATGCACCAAGCATGGTCTTCTTCTGGCGCAGCAATACAACACGGAAGAGTCTTTCATAAAGCACACCCACAGCCCAGAGAGTACACGAGTGTACCAGGGTGAGAATATCAAAGTGAGCAAAGTCTTATTGTATTTGCTTTTTGGGACTCATCTGGCTTGTCGTCTATTTAGGAGGGTTTAAAGGCTTTTACAGAGGTCAGTTGACCAGTTGCATTTCCCATCATGACCGTTGAATAGGATTTCCTTCAGAAACGGTCGCCGGTGTGGAAAAATCCCACAAAGCTTCCTGCGAAGCTTTGAGGTGTAGATTTATATGTCTTTACTTCAAGCAGTGGCGAAAGACTGACTATTCAGGCTACGTCATGAAAATTGTACTATTGCACTAACGGCATTCTTTGTACACTCGTATATCGGTGTGTGGAAGGAAGGCAAATTTGTTCATGTATGTGGAGAGGATAGAGTGAACGCGTACCACGAAAATCCATCAAACGAACGCGGAAGAGTCTTCTGTAAAGCACACCCACAGTCCAGAGTCCACAGTACCGGAGTCAGAATGTCAAAGTGAGTGAGGTCTCTTTCCCCCTTTGCTCTTTGAGACTCGTTCTTCCTCTTCGAGTTGTCTATCGAAGACAGTTGAAGGCTTTCACAGAGACCAGTTGACTATTTGTGTCTTCAGGAAGCTGAATACGAGCGTTTCTTCCTCACGAACAGTCGCCGCCTCGGAAAACTTCGGCAAAGCTTTGAGCTGTATATGTCTGCCCTTGCTTCAGTGAGCTGCGAAAAACTAATTACCACCTTCCGTCACGAACGCTAAATGCGAACGTTTCTTCTTCACAAATGGTCGCCGCCCTGGAAAACTTCTGCGGAGCTTTGAGCTGTACATACTTGCCCTTTCTTCAGGTAGCTGCGAAAAATTGACTACTTAGCATAAGCTCAACATCTGTACTATAGCAGCCACGGAATATCGAAAAATATCTTCTACAGATTCATACGTCGGGTATGCCGATGGAAGGTAAATTTGTCCGTAGCAGTCGAGTTAGATGGATGCAGTCCTCAGTGAACATACCTAGACGTACCTGCGTACTAGAGTGCGAGATCCATCGTTTGATATGATTCGTTGCCAACGTGTTGACGTTTGACAGGTTTAGTGTCTGAAGTTGATTTTAGGTTTTTCTTGGCTCTACATCATGCGAATATCAGATTTGTTTTCCGAGGGAAGCGATGCTCAAACAGACTGTACCTAGACTCATTACGGAAGGTACTCCACCCGAACAACATGCGGCATTGTAACCTTGTAGATCCTCTTTCCGTTCATTCCTTGAACAGCCTCTTCGCCTCACTCGGACTCAATATACATGCTGCTTATTCTCCGCTTTGGACTACAACATTCGTGCCTCTTTAATGTATGAAAGTACCACTACTAGGTCTTTTCCAAAATATCCAACTCCAAATCTGCTCTCAATTTCCAGGCAAGTCTACGCCGGCCGGCTTCGATCCGATGTTGTCGATGCCATAGTCTGCCGATCTATGCTTGAAAACTGCTACCTTTGAGTGAATCTACCTTGTTTATATCTAGGGGCGCTTCAGAAACCTCTTGGCAATCATTTAATTCTGCCCAAGTTGACCATCCTTATTGATCATTTATAAACTGCAAACAGGCGCTCATCAAATGATAGCGCGCCGCCTCGTTCCAGGATCCTGCCTTTATTCATTCCTCTTCTACGTGAATTGCGTTTCCGGGTCAGGGTTTGCAAAAAAACAGGGATGGTTTTCATTGTAGGCAATGTGTCGAGACGAAACGATTAAGCGGGAGGTTTGACAAGATCCGCTCAGTGGCCCCTACGACCAGGGACACACAAAACAGGTGCTAGCGAGAGGTGATATAAAATCGAGGGTTCCTCCGTTTGCCTTCACTGCTCTTAGGCTCTCTGGAAATCATGATTCGTTCGTACATTGCGGTTCTTGGGATCTTCCTGGCTACTGGCATGGTCAATGCCGATGGTCAAGCCTTTCAACCGACAATCAAAGGTGGTGCTAAAAAAGATGCCACAATACGAGGTTTGCTCGGGCGAAGGCAGGTCTCTTGCGATCCAGGATGGGGCTTTTGCGACAACACTGGATCCTGCTGCCCTCTCGGAGGCGAATGCTGTAGTGACGGTATGCAGAAACCTCTCACACCCCGTACAACTACGGATCGCTCACTAATTGCTTGGTTGGAACAGGTAATTGCTGTGATAGTGGGTAAGAAGACTTTTCGCCTATATACTCTTTTATGTAGCTGACGACAGTTTCTCCGCAAAGATTTTACTGCGCCATAGGGTCGAACGGAATCATCGGTTGCTGCCCCAATGGAGAACTATGTTCGGGACCTGCACCCGGCAGTAACGATGAGACCACGTTCCAACAGTCAACTTCGACGAGAACGACAACTCTACCAGTAACCACTTTCTCGACGTCCACGTTCTCGACAGCGGTTACTACTCGGTCGACGGTTTCCTCTCTGAGTCTTCCTTCGTTTGGTACCTCTTCAAGCAAATGTTAGTTTTTCTTTTGGTTCCTGATTCCTGAAAAAATCACCGAGGACATTAACCTTTTAATCGTTGACAGCTTCGGGTTCTTCTTTCAATACCGCCTCGCCGACATTCTTTGCCCCCCAGGCTACCCCGACGGCTGACTCGGGATATACGAACGTGTTTGTCGCGGGCAATGACCCCCAGATAACATGGAGTGCAAACTCCTGGTCCGACTCCACTTCATCGTGTGACAGTACCAAACAATCCAGGAAGACTACAACTGTTTCCTCGTTTACCTACCTGGCAAGCTCAAGTTCAAGCGGTGAGTAGATTCGATACTTACAATGTAGTGAAATTCATTTTTCTACCAGGTGCCTCACTCTGGCTCGATGTTACATACGACCTCGCCGACTTTGATATATATGTCAATGGTCAAAAATCCAACATTGTCTCGGTCGACGTAAAGACTTGCGCGTTCTATTCCGTTGGTCGTTTGCCGACCACCCAAAATGACATCAACATTACCATCGCTGTAACTGAGCCCCTGAGGAGTGGCAGACGTCAAGCGGATAATTTCTGGTCGTTCGAGTTTAATGGATTGTTGTACGTTTCTTTGTTTCTTTTTCTCGGATTTGGATTTTGGCATCTCACTGCAATTAACAGGATCGGGCAAAGCACGTCGACGAATAACAAGACCGGTTCCTCTGGTATTGGGGCTGCGAGTCAAATCAGACCAGGAGGAATGATTACGGCCGTGATAGCTACTGCCTTGTTAGGTTTAATAGCTTGGTTCTAAAAGAAGGCCCTCCGGGATTTTCGGTTTCGAACGAGCTGGAGCAAAGCTGGAGGCGCTTGTTTTGCTTGGTCCCTTGTTACCTTTCTGTCTTTTAGGAGGTTGGAGAACGATACCATATGGCAAACGGTTTTATTACTGGATAGATGTAATGTAAATTATACCTTGCTTTTTGAAGGCCATGTATGGAACTGGTACACTGGGTCACTGAGGTACAAGCAAACTTTAAAGAGGAGTTGCATGTTGCATTCACAGATGACAACCAGGATCCGAAGGCTATCTCATGTTTTTCACCGCACCATGCACCCTATGATTTTTTTCAACCAGTAGCGGTAGCCGTTAAAGATGTACTTGCAGATTTTTCCAGAAATCTGGTGTTCAGATAAAGGACGATGCCGTGCAATAAGTACCTTCTTTCCTTCCTTCCTGCCCCGACTGAACTCATTTGGAGATCTAGCGGAGATGCATAGAGTGACATATTTGTCGCAGGAAAATCACTTCGTGCCTTGTTCCAGTTTCGAACTTACCTTTTTCAATGACTTTCTCTGGGAACGGAAATTCAAGAATGCATGCCAAGGGATTACTTGTCAGAAGAGGACTGGTAAGTACGTATTGCGTGTCTTGTCTGTAATAAACTTAGCAGTACTGAGGCCGAATCGCTCGGGTTTGTACCACTGTATGTTGATCGTCAATATCCTCTACCCTCGACAAACCCTCAACGAACCCTCAACTCAACAGTAGCCGTGCCAAATCTCATCACCAGCTTGAGGATCCGTGTGCTGATACGGGCTCCAGATTAGACCTTTCGCGATTGATTCTATTTCTTCGACTCGACCAAACTCACTTGAGGTTTTGCCATTCTAGAACTTGACATTGCTGGTTCAGCATACGACTCAGAATTATGCGGCGTTCTTATTCTCTCATTCGGATCTTCAAATTCAATGTGCCATCTGCCTACTGCCATTCGTTCACTTGCCGTTTACGGACCCTCTTGTTAGCTGACTCCTTCTTTTCCGCAAATCGCGCTGGTGCCTCAGTTAGGATGGGAGTTTAGTATCGAAAATAGATCAACAGCTTTGGTTACTCTCTGTGACATCTTTGAATTCTATAAATTTGTCGTCAAGTTGCTCTGACCAGTGGAAACTTGACATTCCTGATCACCCGTTACTTATACAACCTTCAAGTCAAAATTCCAGTATCGATACACTCTTGCTTGTGTTTCGGCAGCCGGAACTATCTTTGCATGCATCTCATACCCATATATAATTGTCATCTGTACACCATCATTCCTACTAGCAGGCGCACAATCAAATGATGTTCCCTTTCAAACAGCATTTCATACCTCTTGCAGCATTTACTTCTCTGAACATGAATTCTGGCAGAAAGTCGGGATTTACTATATGATTGAAACCAAAACATTGGTAGAGCCGAAGAGAAGCACTGCAGCTGATTCCTCCTTGAAAATAATCATTCAGTGACCTTTGATCAGTTATACGGCAAAATCCCGCCCGGAAAGGGTATAAAATCCTCCAGACTCTACCTAAATTTCTAGTCAGAGCCTCTTACAGCCATGGTTAATTTCTACATTGCCCTCCTAGGAATTTCCCTGACCATTCCCATGGTCAATGCCGAAACCCCTGTTCTGTCGAGAACTAAACAGAGCACCGCGATAAGAGGTTTGCTCGGACGGAGGCAAGAATCTTGTCCTACAGGATATGCCCTTTGCAACAGTAGTGATGGCTGCTGCCCTCTCGGGGGCGAATGCTGCAATGACCGTATGTAGTAAGAATTTTAAGTCAATCGCTCTCGCTAATCTTCGACCAGAGGACGGCGGCTGTTGTGATGCAGGGTAAGAAAACTTGTTTCTGTATTCTATCAGTCGTTTATTGAAGTATTACTATGTAGTCAATCCTGCGTTATAACAAACGGAGTAGGCGGTTGCTGCCCTGACGGTGAAACCTGTTCATCGATAATTGGCGGTAGTACCAGCGACAGCGCTCCAGGCCAAAGTAAACCAGTCAGAGCGATTGCCGCCACGATAATTACGGCGATGGTAGCTTCGATAGTCCTCTGAACGAAAGGATGACACCTATGGAGTCCTGTTTCAATTTTCCCCGCGTATCGGTTCTTAGTCCCAAGCTGGTTATAAACCTTACCTTACCAGGTCTGGATTTTTATACTATACGTATCGGAGGTGCTCTCCATTTTCTGTTTTTCCTTACTTTTCTTTTCCGAAAAAAAATGGTACGATATCATGAAAAAGTCTACCAACGACTTTAATGTTAATAACGGATTGTATTTTGCTTTTTCCAATTTACGATTTACGTTTGACCCGCTGCCGTCCAAGGTTTTAGCAAGGAGTATCCCTTTCGAAAGAAAAGATTCCCACCTCGAACATCTGCCTCTGTTCTCTATGCATCTACTTCAAGTAGTAAAAGTAGAGCACCATGTCCAGCGATCGGAGAGATTGGAATTTTTCCGTGAAAATATATATAGTGATAAGTTACAAGGGAGCTCATTGGATTTTTACCTGTTGAATCACGGAACTGGATTAGAGTATTACGAGTGTTGGATCGTTATATGCATCTATCAGTACTCGGCATGGGAGCTCAGCTAGCCGGCAAAAAACACCACCGGCGCTTTGCTCTAATAGTGCTCTAACCTTTTCAGGCTCTTGATAACTGACTCAAAGCCAGGAAGCTCTGTACTAGCTGGAATACAGAGCCGTGGTCCTCAAGACAAGTACAACACCGTCACGTTATTAGAGGAGAAATTTGGCGGGGCATAGTACTTGGCAGAATATGAGTCATCACTAGGCCGTGAACTCTCTTAACAAGAAACTCATTTTCCTTAGCCAGTATACAAAGCTTACCTCAATTTAGAGACAGACTGTAGGGTCTCGAAGGTTTCTGGTATATCTATGCACATCATGTCTACTCACTGATTGTAATAGCTTGGTTCTACAAGAAGGCCCTCTGGGATTCTCGGTTTTGGACGAAAGCTGTAGGCGCTTGTTTTGCTTGGTTCCTTGTTACCTTTCTATCTATTAGGAAGTTGGAGAACGATACCATATGACAAACGGTTTTATTACTGGATGAATGTATTGTAAATTATACCTTAGTTTTTAAAGACCATATATGGAACTGGTACTGGGTCACTGAGGTACAAGCAAACTTTAAAGAGGAGTCGCATGGTATCCACACAGATGACAACCACTTTCTCCGGGAATGGAAATCCAAGAATACATGCCAAGGGATTACTTGTCAGAAGAGGACTGGTAAGTACGTATTGCGTGTCTTGTCTGTGATAAACTTAGCAGTACTGAGGCCGAATGGCTCGGGTTTGATCAGCTCGCTAGTGTTGATCGTCAATATCCTCTGCCTTCAACAAACCCTCAACTCAACGGTGGCCGTGCCAAATCTCACCACCAGCTTGTGTGCTGATACTGGCTCCAGATTAGATCTTTCGCGATTGATTCTATTTCTTTGACTCGACCAAACTCACCTGAAGTTTTGCCATTCTAGAATTCAGCATCCGTCTCAGAATTATATGGCGTTCTTATTCTCTCATTCGGACTTCAATTCAGTGTGCCATCCGCGTATTAACCCTACTGCCGTTCGTTCACTTGCCGTTTACGGACCCTCTTGTTAGCTGACTCCATCTTTTCCACAAATCGCGCTGGCGTCTCAGTTAGGATGGGAGTTTAGTATCGAAAATAGATCAACAGCTTTGGTTACTCTCTGTGACATCTTTGAATTCTACAAATTTGTCGTCAAGTTGCTCTGACCAGTGGAAGCCTGACATTCCTGATCACCCGTTACTTATACGACCTTCAAGTCAAAGTTCCAGTATCGATACACTCTTGCTTGTGTTTCGGAAGCCAGATCTTTGCATTCATCTCATACCCATAGTTGTCACCTGTACACCACCATCATTCCTACTAGGCGCACAATCAAATGATGTTCCCTTTCAAACAGCATTTCGAACCTCTTGCAGCATTTACTTCTCTGAACGTGACTTCTGGTAGAAAGTCGGGATTTACTTCATGATTGAAACCAAAACATTGGTAAAGCCGAAGCGAAGCACTGCAGCCAGTCCCTCAATGAAAATCATCATTCAGTGACCTTCTATGATCGGTATACCGCAAAATCCCGCCCGAAAAGGGTATAAAATCCTCCAACCCCTACCTGAATTTCTAGTCAGAGCCTCTTGCAACCATGGTTTATTTCTACGTTGCCCTCCTAGGAATATTCCTGGCCACTTCCATGGTCAATGCGGAAACCCCTGTTCTGTCGAGAATCAAGGGTGTTAAACAAGGCACCACGATAAGAGGCTTGCTCGGACGGCGGCAAGAATTTTGTCCTTCGGGATATGGCGTCTGCGACAATAATAGTGACCTTTGCTGCCCTCTCGGAGGCCAATGCTGCGATGTCGGTGGCTGTTGTAATGCAGGGTAAGAAGGCTTGCATCTGTATTTTATCAGTCGTTCATTGGAGTATTACCGCATAGTCATTACTGCGTTATAGGAACAAACGGTTTAGGTGGTTGCTGCCCTGATGGTGAACTCTGTTCGGGACCTGCGCCAGGCGGTGGCGGCACCACCACGATCGAGGAGACTTCAACACACACTATTTTTTCCACCTCGACCTCGTTCTTCTCTTCGACCTCGTTTTCAACATTTTCCACTCCGACGACTCACTCTTCTCAACCTGCTCCAAGTGTCACCCCAACCTCCGTTACAAGTCAAAGTAGGTCTTTTTTTACTCATGAGACAATGAGAATGTATATCAACCTTTGGAATTCAGCCTCTGTTGTCTCTTCGAGCGCTGGCTCTCCGACATTCTTTGCCCCCCAGACTACACCTTCGGCAGATCTAGGCTACACCAATGTGTTTGTGCCAGGCAGTGACCCTAAGATTGCTTGGAGTACGAATCATTGGAATGACGCGAGCTCGTCATGCGATAGTTCCAAAGAATGTAGGAAGACCACGACTGATCTTGCTTCGTTCACTTATTTCACGGACACTAATTCGAGTGGTAAGTAAGACCTGATACGTACGACTTGGCAAAATTCTGAACTATTCCAACAGGTGCTTCGCTCTACCTCGATGTTCATTACGAGCTCGCCGAGTTTGATGTATACGTCAATAACGAAAAGTTGGAAATTGACTCATTCGATGTAACTGTCTGCGCCTTTTACTCGGTAGGTCATTTGCCCGACAGCAACGATGAAATCAATATCACAGTCGTTGTAACTGGACCTCTTACGAACGGAAGACGACAAGTCGGCTCTGACAACTCGTTTGAATTCAACGGCTTCATGTACGTTCATGCTCTTCATTCGGATTGCGGTATGGTTTGAAAACAAAATCACTGGCAGGCTCGGCCAACGCACGTCGACAGCTGGAGGCACCTCTTCTGCAGCTGGCAGTACCTCATCGGTAGGTGGCGGTCTCATCGGCAACAGCGCTCCAGGCCAAAGTAATCCAGCCCGAGCAATCGCCGCCACAGTAATTATGGCGTTGATAGCTTTGATAGTCCTCTGAACTAAGGGCTGACGCCTATGGAGTCCCGTTTCAATTTTCCAGGTCTACTTTTGTGTTATACTGTACGTTTCGGAGGTGCTCTCCCTTTTTTTGTTTTTACTTAATTTTGAAAAAAAGAAAACGGTACAATATCATAAAAAAGTTTATACCAATGAATTTTATGTCAATAATGGACTGTAATTTGCTTTTTCCAACTGACGATTCCATTTGACCCGCTGCCGCCAAAAGTTTCAGCAAGGAGAGTCTCCTCAAATGATTCCGTATACAAAATCTCACAAGCTGGAGGCTACTCTCAACCGTGTCTCCTTCGAAAAAAAAGCAACCCCACTTCGAATGTCCGCCTAGTACTATGTCCAGCGATTGGTGAGATTGGTGAAGAAATATATTCAGTGAGAAATTACAAGGTAGCCCATGGATAGTGTTTACCTGTTGAATTCCTCTAGTAGATTCGAGTATCACGAGTGTTGAGGCCTGGAGTTGTCTATCTCGTTATGTATGCGTTGCTCGGCGTAGGATCTCGACCCAGTCGGCAAAATCCATTCTACCAGCCGCTGCCAGTCTCCTGCCTGCTGTAACCTCTTCAAGCTCTGGATGGCTGGCTCAAAGCCAGAAATTTCTGTACTAGATGGAGCACAGAGTCGTGGTCCTCAAGGCAGGCACAATAATGACCGCGCTATTAGAGGAAAAATTTGGCGCGACATTGGGCAGAGTCCTTAGCAGAATGTCACTCTCTTGATAAGGAACTCATTTTCCTTCGCCAGTCTACAAAGCTTACCTCAGTTCTATTCCCCATTTCAGATCCAAAGAGACTGACGGTAGGTTCTCGGAGGTATCCAGTATATCTTCTCTCATGTGTACTCACAGATCCGTGCCCCAGCTAAGCGCTAATGGCCGGCTCTTTGCTTCCATCGTAGCACACGACCCACCTGTCAAGTTTTCACACTCAGTATATACAAACAGCTTTGATTACTTGTTGTAGCGTCTTTTAAGGTTACACATCTGCTGGTAGATCGCTCTGACTGGATCGAAAGATAGATAGATACATGGCTCCGCCAAGGCAAGGTCTCGCGTGGGAGAATATATCTGATAACCTGTCCAACGATTCGGTCCTTATACTACATTGAAGTTCTAGGATAGGTCCGCCTTGCTTTATTTCTGGATATCCATCGCCTTTCAACACTCGTGTCTCAGATTTCAATCTACAACCATCATTTCTAGTAGGCAGGCAGCGTATAATCAAATGATATTATCCTTTCAACAGCATTTTGGTTCTTTTGCCTCATCTTCTCAATGCGGGTTGTGTTTCAGGCGAAGATTTGGATCTGCGTGATTGGAACTAAAGACTAACAGCTGTAGAACAGAAAGAAAACACCTGAGCTGGTGGCTTGACAAATGCTACAATCAGATAGCAGGGACCATGCCGCGAAATCCTTCGAATAAAACTATCAAGCCTCTCACGATCAATGCCCGGGGCCTCTTGCAATTATGGTTCATTGCTGCATCGCAGCTCTGGGGATATCTCTGGCCATTTCCATGGTCAATGCTGGAATTCCTCTTCAGCCGAGAATCAAGAGTACTAAGCAAGGCACCGCAATAAGAGGATTGCTCGGACAACGGCAATCTACTTGTCCTTCAGGATATGGCATCTGCGACGATAGTGACTTCTGCTGCCCTCTCGGAGGTCAATGCTGCGATGACAGTAAGCAACGAGGTTTCTTCCATAACCTGTCCTTAATATTCGATCAGGTACTGGTGGCTGTTGTGATACAGGGTAAGAAGACTTGTACTTACATCTTCTCAGTCGTTCTCTAAAATCACTATACCGCTACGTAGTCAGTACTGCACTATAGGGACAAATGATTTAGGAGGTTGCTGCCCCGATGGTGAACTCTGTTCGGGACCTGGCCCTGGCGGCGGCGGCATCACCTCAATCGAGCCGACTTCATTTTCGTTCACCCCGTTTTCGACGCCGTTCACCAGTAAGTCAGTCTCATCCATCAACTTAAAGACAATGACGAGTGGATATCAACCTTGAAACGACAGCTTCTGCATTCACTGGCTCTCTGACATTCTTTGCCCCTCAGAGCACACCTACGGCGGGCCCAGGTTTCACCAATGTGTTTGTGCCAGGTGATACACCTCAGTTTACTTGGAGTAGTACCGACGACTGGATCGACTCGAGCTCGTCGTGTGACGTTACCAAACAAACCAGGAAGGCTACGGAAGACTTCGCCTACTTTGTCTATAGTGCAAACTCTAATTCGAGTGGTTAGTATGTTTTATAATTGTATAAAAGTATACTCACCATACCCAGGCGCTTCCGTCTACCTGGACATCTCATACGAGTCCATCGACTTCGACATATACATCAATGATGCACAACTGAGCACAGAGTCTAGCGATATAGGTCAATGCACCTTTTTCCCGCTGGGTGTTTTGCCCAACAATGGCGATGACCTCAATATCGGTATCTTCTTAAATGGCCCCCCTTCAGGCGCCAGACGACAGGTTGGCTCTGACTCCTGGTCATTCGAATTCAATGGCTTTGTGTACGTTGTTGTCTCTTTGGTTTGAATTTTGTGTCTGGACATGAAACCACTGGCAGGATCGGTCAACGCACATCAGCAGCTTCAAGCATAAAGCCAGCTGGAATAGTTGTCACTGCAGCTATGGTGTTGTCAACTCTGATGACCTGGCTTTGAACGCGTGCCCGAAAATTGGTGGGATTCTCGCTGCTCTGGCCTTTTTTTCTGGATGCTCGGTACGCGCATGAAACTCTACTCCCCTGTATTCTATTTCCCTTCGCATGCCATGACGGAATATGTATACTTTTTGGGTCTACCCAACTTGTTTCTGGAGTTGTGTCGCGGTTTCTGTAAGTTCTGGGCCAGATTTTTACATGACATTTAGTATATTACGTAGGTTTTCAAATGGAGGATATGCACTTACTGCGATCTACCTGCTGTCGGACGCTTCCTAGTAAGAGTTCGGGAAGGTTGATAGACTCATTGGCGCCTAATTTATTATTAATAAGTATTACACTACACGGCGCCTATTGATTCCGGCATGTTGCGTCCTGCCGCCATCTGTACGCGTCCGCTCAGTTCACTTTATTCCCTTGAAAGAGGTCGGAATCTCAGAGCGCTGTGTAGTCTTTCGACGCGGAGTACCTTTTGGTTGTCGCGATCTGAGTGCTATCCAGAAGCTGGCAAAAGAGCCTTTTTCATCTCTCACAAATCTCAGAATCTATCTTCGACTTCATCACCCTCTGCCACTCACCCTCATACAGTCTTGTCCCCAGATAACAACGACGCTAATCTAATATACGATGGCCCGCTCACAAGTACCTTCCGTCGACTAAAGACTTTTTCTTTAGCTTCACTCGCCCTATCTACATCTTTTGCTCCTCTGATATTTATCATCGAGTCCCAACTACCGTTCTTTGCTAGAAGTTGTCTTGCATTTCTTGCTGTAGGGACTAGCGGAATTAGTACGGCGTTGGTTGGTGAGTGCCCAGTTTTGAGTCGCGTACCTTAGCTCATCCACTTCATGCGCTGTCTTTCTTCTCCGTCTACATGTCCAATGGCTTCTCTATCTCGAATTAGCATGGGTATCGAGGCCCTACGTAACTACCTTACGTCGACTGGATCCAATTTCAAACGGTGGAAGTCATGGTCTGGAGCTGGTCACGTCGACCTGGAGATTGCAGAGCAGAATAACTAGGGTAAGTCTGTGAATCTTTGCCTTCGCTCTCCCTTCCAGCCCTAACACATCCGACACGTAGGTTTATGATCCGTCCTTCCTCACCACTACTACGCGCCCTTTCGCGAAATGGCAACTGGCTGACGAGATAACATTGCCTTCATCCTCCGCAGCTGAAACTAGCGCTCGGCCACAAGAAACCGCAGCGGAAACGTTCGATAGTAATGGAAACTTAGTTGGGAGCTGGGTCGTTACTTGGGAACCGGAGAGTGCGACAGGCTCTAGAGGAGAGGGAGAGAAGGAAGGAGCAGGGGGAGTGAAAGGGAAATGCAGGGCAGTCGGTTCAGTCGTGAGGTGAGTCTAATTCCGAAAGAATGTTTGTTATTCATCTTTCGGTTTAAAATTTATGTAGGTATTTCCAAGTCCATCCAGAATTATTCGAAACATCGTAGAAGGTTCCTTAACCCAGGATCCTACCCATGAAATGCGAAGTTTATGCCGCCATGTGGTTCTCGAAGATCATTCAATATAGTTACTCACTGTCGGTTGCAAGATCGAAGATATCATACTGCTGCATTAATTGCCTTCTGTGTCCAGTTGCGAGTAGTACACAAGTTTTGGTCATGGGTACAATTAGTTGAGACGACCGACATTGATCTGTGTGGCTTTGGGACAATTTTGAGCAATCTGGATCCAGCACAGAAAGTTGCAACACTTCTTGTAAGGGTACTAGGCTAAGGTACGAAAGCAGGATGCTGCTCGTCGCGACGCGTGGCGCCATGATCTCATCGCGAGTCACGTCTTTATCACGTTGAATATTATACTGAGACCTATTGTTTCTGAATCTCTCTTGTTTCTCTCTCCCACTCTACGACAACCGAAAAAAATATGTCCTCCGCCACCTCGAGTTCTTCCGTTATCTGTCCTTCGGACGAACAAGTCTCTGCCGCGTTGGCGGATTTTCGAGCAAAGCAACCCGGCCTAGGTCGCGCGAAGATTCTCGCGGCGCTTAGAAGTGGCAATAGATGGTCGCTTTCAGAAGCACGACTCAAAAAGATCATGGCTCATTCCTATGGTTCGAACCGCACGAGCGTTTCCACTGACCCAGGATCAAGCAGTGCGGGTCCTATTGAGTATCCCAAGAACGCCCTGGCTGCTCAGCAAAAGTACAAAGACCAGAGCACCAGGTGTTTCAAAATCTATGGACGCGGAGAATACGACTTTGGTGTCACTCCAAATTCCCATATGGGTACTGCTGACCCTCTGAAAGATGCGTCGAAATGGTGCCAAACATTCTGCGAATTCAAAGTTAGATGGCAAGTTACGTCGTATGCATTTGGCAGTACGTACTGTACCTTGTGCCTTCTCCCTTGACCATCCTTCGACCGCGAACAGTCGTCCATGAAGGTGAATGAACCCCACACACTCTCCTCATTGAGATTGCGCATCAGAGACTACTCAAAGCAGGTCGACCGAGCACGTTGCAAGAAATGGTCGAGTTCGCTTGCTCCTAGCCACTGCAAACTATCTGGGAGTTTTATTGGGCTGCCGCTCAAAAGGCAGGAGTAGCAAAGGAAGATATTGGGCGTCAAATCGAAGAAGAGTATGGCGTTGATCCTATCCCATTCCTACCCCCGCCTCCCTCAAAAGCCGAAGAGAGAGCGAGGAAAGCAAAGTTCAGGGAGGGTAGTCTGAAGCTGAAGCGTGAAATGCTTCGGAATGAAAAGACAAGGGCCCATATACGAGTAGATGCACATGGAGAGCCGATTTATAGCGAGGAGATTGGCGGGCAATTTGCGTTGATTGTGGTTAAAATTGACAAGGGTAGCGGTTTGACAGAATTTGGAGAGGTTTAGCGATGCAAAGGTATGTCTGTTTTGTTTTTGTCAATCCATAAAAACCTTGACCTCGAGAAAGACTGCACGCACTATAGCTATCTACATGACTTGTACTACAACCTTCGTTTCTATATCAAATGATATTTACATTCTGACCTGACGGGCGTCTACTTCAATTCGTTTTTACCAACTACCACCAACTACTCTTAGCACTATATGAGGCATGATACCAACAGCTTTGCTCAAGCCGAACGTCCTCTGTTTGACTCCTTCAAATTCAACGGTTTCTGAAATGTTTCCGAGTGTTGCGGTGAATCCATCGAGTCTTCGGCTCCGATTGAATTTTCCGAACGTAGCCTTGAGTCAAGAAAAGATTCAGATCAGAGCGGTCGGAACCTTGTCACTGCACTAAACACGACATTTATAAAAGCCCACTGTCTTGAGCCTCACTCAGTTTCAAAACTATCTTTTGCACATTGATCACCTAGTTAGGCTTTTGTTGACACAATGACCAGCACAATACTCGCCTCCTCCCAACAGACTCGCTTCCACATCGCTAATTCGACCATGAGCAGTCTTTCCGGCACTTCTTCTTCCTCTAAAGACCTAGATATACCGGATGTATCGATCTCGATCTCCAACTCCGACGCATCCGACAAGAAGAAGGGATCCAAGGGCTCCGTGGCCGAAAACGAGAAAGAGATCCTCGCCGACGCCCACTTGAAACTGTCCTCCGGGGTGCATTATGCTCTTGTGGGCCGAAACGGGGTTGGCAAGTCTACCCTATTGCGCGCTATCGGAGAAAAGTTGATTCCAGGGATCCCGTTGGACATCAGGATCGTGTCAATGCAACAAAGCTATGACAACCCTGAGATCAAGTCGGCGAAGGACCAGATGTCCCAAGGAGAGGACGTCTCCGTGTTGGATTTCGTGATCAGTAGTGATCAGGAGCGGACGGAGGCTCTTCGAAGGCAGAAAGGTGAGTGCTTCCCTCGTTCCCTTTTCTCTCTCTACAACAAAGATGAACGCGTCTTGCCCTACCTAGACCTTCAGGTAGCACTGGACAACACTCAAGATCCCACAGCAGCCGTCCGTATTCTTCGTCAATTCAAATTTGATGATGAAATGCGCGTCTTGGATGAAGCGAAGAAGGCCGCAAATCTGAGGAGCGGAGCCCGAGGCATGGCTGCGAGGAAGGAGCTCAAGATCATTGAGACGAGGGTGGAGGAGAAGCGGGTGGGGTGAGCACTGCCAAAATTCTGAGCGTGCCGGGACTGATCAAATAACGATAACTATACAGGCTTGAAATCATCGATACCCAAACACTGGCTGAGGAAACAAATGAAGCTATGATGATGCTGAGTGACATTGAGGGTTTCCTTGAACAAGTATGTGAAATGCTCTTCCTCCTCGTGCATAACAACTAAGCCAGCCATATTGCAGATGTCACCCTCCGCCGTCGAGTCTCGGGCTAAACTCATCCTCCGCGGTCTAGGCTTCAAACTTAAATCACCCCCCACAGTGACCCAGTCGCTATCATCCCTCTCTGGCGGGTGGCGGATGCGTGCCCTTCTAGCCTCCGTGTTATTCCAACCTTCCGACATTCTTCTTCTCGATGAACCAACCAACTTTCTCGATCTCCCGTCCCTCCTATGGCTTGAAACTTATCTCCAAAATGACCTTCCGGCAAACACGATCGTTCTATTTGTTTCGCACGATAGAGCGTTTACTGATTCTGTCGCTGAAGAAGTCCTCGTTTTGCGCGATTTGAAGTTGGAGAGGTTTCCTGGAAATCTCACTGCATATGAAGAAACTCGTTCCGAGAGGCAGAGATATCTGACTAAAATGGCGGAAGCTCAATCCAAGCAGCGTGCTCACATCCAGGACACTATCGCTGGTAACGTCCGTCAAGCTAAATCCTCCGGCGACGATAAAAAGCTCCGCCAGGCGGCTTCCAGGCAGAAGAAACTTGACGATAGAATGGGGTATGAAGTAGGGTCGAGAGGAGGAAAATTCAAGCTGAACAGGGACTTGCCAGGGTATCACCTTACAAGTCGGGCAGGTATTGAGGGGATGATACCGAAAGACGAGGCTGGAGTGAAGATGATGCTGCCGAGAGAACCAGGCGAAGAACTGCGATTTCCTGGCCCGTTGATTTCAGTTGAGGGGTTAAGGTTTGTTTATCGACAACGCGGGGCGGGGACTGTGACTGTAAAGGAAGCGCTGAGTGGAGTGGATCTAGTTGTTCACCCCAAGTCGAAATTGGGAATAGTCGGTCTTAACGGGGCAGGAAAATCAACCTTGGTACGATGTTTAGTGAACCAGTTCAGCGAAGGAGGAGGGAAAATCGTTTCAGGCAGTGTAAAGTATCATCCCGCTGCTCGAATAGGTTTTTTCTCCCAAGATGCTATCGAGAAACTTCCCCTAGACAAAACTGCTTTGCAATTGATGATGGCCAGTCTGGGGGACGATCCTGGTTCTGCTTCCTCGCAACATGAAGCCCGCTCTGTTCTCGCCTCCGTTGGTCTCACCTCTTTCACCGTCTCCTCTGTCCCCATCGCCAAACTGTCTGGAGGACAAAAAGTCCGCCTCGCACTTGCGCAAGTGCTCTATCCGCCTCCGAAGCTCGGTCCAGTCCCTCACGTTCTGGTTCTAGACGAAGTAACGACACATTTGGATGCGGATACGGTGGTGGTGCTGGCGGAGGAGCTGAGAAAGTTTAAAGGGGCAGTAGTGATTGTTAGTCATGATCGGTGGTTTGTTCGCAAGGTGGTGGAACTTGACGGGGGTGAGGATGGCAGTGCGGAGGGTGATGAAGGCGATGAGGATGATGTGGGGGCTGAGCCTGGGGTGGTTTATGAGGTTGAGAAAGGAAGGTTGGTGGAGTTGAAGGGAGGAATAGCAGATTTCGAGAAGAAAATAAGATCAAGGAAAGCGGGGTAGGAACATATACTTATACAGTCCTGTCTTGCATAGATTCTTGCTGTTATTAGAGTGAATATATGTAGGCGAGCATTTGATCATCAACGCACCGCTGTCTGATAAATCACGCCAAATGATGAGTCGCAATCTTTCGACCTACATTTGATAGACTCTGCTTTGACTTTCCATAACGGGAGGCTGCACAGTGACCTTTTAGCATGAGTTTGTGAATGGATGCTTATCACTATGCAGATATCAAGGAAATATCGATACAAGTCTGCTATGGCCAATGTTATAGTAGAACAGGAGACATCATGCCACATCTAGAGTACATCAAACAGAACTCAGATTCGTAGCCCCAGCTTTAACGTCGAGCTCGATCGCATCTTCTAGACCTGACGATCAGTCAGCTTTACGTTGCCCCAGAAAGAAAATTGTGCTGCACTAACCCATAACCTCAAAGAACTGCCTTGGTCCCATCCCGCGGAATGAATCAACGTCAGACCCGGTGCATTTCAGAGACTGCAATGACTCTCGCATGGCGTGGATTGCTGGTACAATTGTTATCAGTGGATATACTGAGAGATGGGAAGATTCAATCAACACATAACAGAGAATGCGACGAAACTAGTGGACGTACTGATGAGTTTAGCCCCAATGGCCTCTGCCTCTTTTGCAGTGAAGTTGGGAGTGAAGCCGCCGGCCACGACGTTAAGTAGCAGCTGTTTGAATAGCTCTTCAGCATCATGTATAATAAGGGGAAAATTGAGCTCCTACCGGGTAAGGAGCTGTAGATTTTACAGCGATTTCGAGTTCTTCCTTACTCCGAACACCCTCGAGGAAGAGAACATCAGCCCCGGCCGCTCCAGCCAGCTTCAATCGTTTCATGGCCTCTTCCATGCCGAGGCTTTGAAGAGAGTCTGTGCGAGCAATGATGACCTGGTGGATTTGAAGGTGTGAGCGATGGATCAAAAAGCTTTTTGGTACCGGGGTACGAACGATATCTGAGCCTCCGGGAATAGAATCCCGACCGATAGTTGCAGCTTTGATACGAGAGACGAATTCCTCTGTAGAGACGAGCTGTTTCCCTAAGAGGTGGCCGCAACGTTTCGTTTGAACTTGATCTTCCAGCTGTATACCCGCAACGCCGGCTCTGGCGTATTGTATTACAGTCCTGGCTACCATATTTGGACCCCCGAATCTGATGAAGGTAAGCTCCGGTGAGAGAAGAGCTTTAAAGTCGAGAAGATTTACCCAGTATCAGCATCCGCTACGACAGGGACAGATGGATCTATGCTGCAGTTTATCCTAGCTGCCTGTACTCGTACGTTCGTAAGTTCAAAGTATCCATACTGAGAAGCAATTGATACTGCTTGCCTCGACGAAATCGTTGAGGGTCGCCATCGCCAAATCTGGCTGGCCTAGTCTCGAAGCTGTAACGGCGGCACCACTAGGAGGCGCATCTTTGAGTCAACTTCCCCAAAGCAGGAAGCTACAGGCGGCCCTACCTCTGGTATAAACATTCAAAACCTGCTTCCAATGCGAGTCTCGCGCTGACACCGTCATACACACCGGGCGCAATCTTACAGAAGAACCATAAGTGTGTGTGATAATGATATCTGTATGACGTACGACTGCTCCAGGACGCGCCAGCATTTGGCGCAGGCGCGTCGCAGCGTTTGGTGAAAGAGGTCCTTGCTTGAAGTTCTCGGGATTCAGGCGAGGGTTGTTGTAGAGCTCCATTCAGCTTCTAGGAAAGCGGGTGCGATCGTCTATGCGTGAAGGGAATCAAGTTCGCAGCTTTCTGAGATATCCGGCTTTTTTCGCGCTTTAAATACCGGTCGAGGGATTGAATGGGCCAGTGACCTCCCGGGAATCCGACCCGATATGGAATAGAGGGAGTGAGACTCATGAATGGTTTGATACAAAACGAACTCGTTTTATTGGTTTGACTCGGTCAACGATACGAGAGGTTTGCAGTATCCGAATACGATTGCCTTGTAATCTCGAAGTTTGACTTGGAACAAGGTAAGTGAAACACTCTGAAGGACTCTGAGAAACACGGCTTCGACACGGTGCAGTATAGGATCAATTCGGATGTGCGAGGAATTTTGTGGAAGCTGAGCCTTCTAATCTATCACGCTGAGAATCTGAGTGATGATTGGAGAGAGGTAACTGGACCGTTCGGAACTTGACGAGTCAAAAACAATACAAGAGAACATTCGGCCAACTGAAGACAGCTCCAGAGAACGAGTCTCAGGCGCTAAGCAAGCGCTTGGAAGAAATACATTGACTGGGCTACTTTAGCTGAGACTTTCTCAAATTAGGCTTGCATATAGGTCATTTTCGACAGGCTGTACTATGTTGACATGTGCGACCGTTCCTGCTCTAGTTTAGCGTTAATTGGACCTGCATTAAACTTGTTAACCGGAATGGCACTCCGAAGAGAGACCGACGAGTTCCAGTAGGAATTACGGGCCCTGCAAGGAATGGAGCCTGAGCAGAATCAAACGGAGGCTCAGCGTGTAACTTCGCAGCATGAAATGATATCAACACTGTTTGTATAGCCCGTTCATATAAGTATCTGACAGGATCATGATTGGTAACCACTGCCGTTCGAGTCCTGGAGATTTCTAGCTGGCGAATAAAGGATTTGGAAAGAGATGATGCGCATATATTCTGAAAGCAAAGATTGCTGTGGCTGGATGCGGAGCCGGAGTGAGTCAACCGGAGACGGCACGGAGGAATGCGCCGGCCACGCGGAGGGAACGGTGGTTGCCTGAATTTTTCTGGACGCCAACCTTTTCGTCTTCCTTCATCTAGGACAGACATTGTCGTTCGGACTGCTGTTCAGAGCGTCCGTATTTTTTCTTAGAAACACCCCATCTCTTCTCTCCAGCTGCTTTTTAGCCTGCTGGCAGGTCATTCTAACGACCAAAACCCACACAAGACATTAATCAGTCCCATCTCAGCCTTTTTTCTAACAAAAATTCGTATGTTTGCTCGCCTTTTTGCAACCAAATTTCTCAGTTTTTTGCTTCCAGAATGAGCAAATCCTCTGTTGCTTCAACACCAAAGACACCTACGTCCCAGCTATCATCAAAGTCAGCTTGGTCAAAAGGCCCTCCACAATCTGCCTCACGCTCGCAGTCCCCTGCACCATCCAATCAACCTCCTGCTCAAGCTACGCACTCTAGACGGCCTAGCACTCTTGGTCAAGGTATTCCTATCAAAGATGGTGTCAGTATACCTCGTAACGTAGGCCCCACAAAAACAAGTGCGTATATTTTCAGTGAAACTCAGCCGAAAAAAAAAAAAAGTTCATTCGGCTCACACATTTTCAGGCTCAGCGGTCTCATTTGGGTCCATAGATGACGCTTCGGCACCCATATCTTCTTCTCCAGCGGCTACACCCGCTATCAAAGCCGCGACTGAAGGTGTAAAGTCTTTTGGCTCGGTTCCGGCTACCATCAGCCAAGTAAATGGCAAGTCTTCCGTTTCGACTTCGACAAAACCGCCGTTGAGCCAGACTTCGTCCTCAACTTCCGTCTCAGGTGCATCGACGTCATCGTCTACCTCCGCATCTGTATCTACAAAACCCAAAGTGGATGTTAAAAAGTTCTTCCAGACGTCTTCCACTCCTTCCACCTCACAGTCCACTTCCGATACGTCTTCTCCTTCAATACGGCCATCAAATTTACCCCAACAACATCCCCAGCCTTCGACATCCAATGGCCCAATGGGTGCTCAACAGTATACGCCGTTTGTCATGCGTCCCTCACCAAATCCTCCGGCTTCAGGTGTCCCTAACACACCGAGGTCTCCAAATTATCCAAGACAACAGATGCCAAACGGAAATGGACCTCGTCCGCCAAATGGTGCTGCACCTCCTGGACCTCAAATGCAACCACCGATGGGCAGTCCACGACTGGCACCTCATCCTCATCCTGGGCAACAGCCCAACGTACAGCCGCCGCAAATGCAGCCTCCTCCCATGCAGATGGGATGGAATCCATACTATGTAGGTTTCTGTTAATTTTTGTTGATAGGCCGAAACTAATGGTTCCACCAGGGCTACATGCCTCCTCCAGGAATGCCTCCTGAGCAAGCCTACATGTACCCACCGCCTTGGCAATACCATGGTATGCCACCTCAACCAATGACTCCCCACCATCCTCAACATCCCCCTCTTTCGCAGGGTGCTACTCACCCTTCTATGCCCATGTCCCCTCGAAATGCTCCTCCCCAAATACAAAGTGGGCCTCCAGGCACACCAACGCCTTCACATGCCTCTGTTGCCCCTCACAGCCCCCATCCTCCTGCACCTCTCGCACACGTTCCATCTGGTAGCATTAGTGCAGTCTCCTCACCACCCCCTACACCCAGTTCTGCAACCCACCCTCCTGGCAGCGCCAGACTAAACTCTTCCGCCAGCGCCTTTGTGCCTCGACCTACGTCTAAGATTATCATCAAGAGCGCGGATGGCTCAGAGGTGGTTGATATCGAAAACCTCAAAAAGAGCAAGAGCCATCAATCCTCTCCTTCTATCACTTCCCCTCCGTTATCATCACCCTCTCCTGCACTGAACTCTCCTAGTCGACGCGCTATACCTATTGTGGCGCCCGACGCTGCCAAGAAGAAGCGCGAAGAAAAGGAGAGAGAAGAAAAGGAGAACCAGGCAAGAGCTGCTGCTGTGGAGAAGGAGCGTAAAGCCAAGGAAAGGGAGGAAGAGGAGAGAAGAAAGAAGGCCAAGGAAGAGGAGGAACGTTTGAGGAAGGTAAAGGAAGAGGCCGAGCGGAAGGAGAAAGAGGAGGCCGAAAGGAAGAAGAAGGAGGAAGCAGAACGGAAGGAGAAGGAAGAGCTTGAGCGGAAACAGAGGATCCTGGAGGCTGAGCGAAAGGCCAAGCAGGAAGCTGAGCGCAAAGCAAAGGAGGAAGAGGAAGAGAGGAGAAGGAAAGAGGCAGAAGAGGAGAAGAGGCGTCTTGCGGAAGAGGAGCGTCTCCGTGAGGAGAAGCTCAAGCTTGAAGCAGAAGAGAACCAACGCAAGGAAGAGGAAGAGCGGAGGAAGAAGGAAGAGGAGGCTCGTCTGCGCAGGCAAGAGGAAGAGGCTGCGGCTAAAGCCAAGGCTGAGGAGGAGGCCAAAGCCCAAGCAGCCTCGGCCGAGGCTCAGGACCAAGAGGAAGGCGAAATCGAGGAGGACGAGAAGCCCTCTTCAGATATTCAGGATGACAAGGAGAACACCCGCGAGTCGAAACATGAAGACAAGAAATCTCTTCGCATTGATACTACAGGTACCCCGGAGCATGCGCCGAAGCGACGGCCAGGTCCGCTTGACCTTTCGAGTGTCTCCGGCAAACCCAACATCCCCGCCCCTCTTCCCTCTGCCCTTGCTACTGCGCGGATTATTGACGACCTTGGCCGAGTGCCTTATCCTGAAGGTGTCAAGAGCCCAAAGATTGAGCTGAACGTCAATGCCCAAGCTGGGAAATTCAGGTATGCAAATAGTATTTTCACCAATGTATATTGCCTCTACTTAATTCACTCATTTCCAGATATGACCGGGAATTCCTGCTACAATTCATGTCTGTTTGCAAAGAGAAACCCGATAACCTCCCCGCTCTCGATGCAATCGGTCTTGACGTACCCAATCAACCCTTCCCAATGACTCGTTCACAATCTGGACGTGGATCCCGTGCTGGATCCAGCATACGTTCCTCATCTGTTGGTCTTGGATTCGCCGGCGGATCAGGCTTCAAATCTGGCACCGGAAATTCTTTCGGTGGCATGGGCAACTTTGGTACTGCTGGATCGGCGGCTAGCAAACTCACCAGCGAGGAGAGATATCAGCTGGCTAATCAAAGGACTGTGTCGATGAGTGGCGCTGCTCCGTTCCCACGGCCACAGGGTATACAGAGGACAGCCAGCACTGGTGGGCCAGGCTCCCAGCTGCACACTGGTCGTACCAGGAGCAAACGTGGCGACAAACGTACTGACGCCAACAAGGCTGCTGCCGGGGGTGCCAATCACCTGCAACCAGGCCATGGAGCTTTTGGTCCGGGCGGTGCTACTCTCGAGCCTGTTGTGCCATTGCCGGTAACTGAGAACAGGTGGGATAGGAAGCTGATGGCAAGTGGTGACCCAGACTCTCCTGAGATCGTCGACCGCAAAGTCAAAGCCTTACTCAACAAGCTTACGATGGAGAAGTTTGATTCCATTTCAGACCAGATTATCGCTTGGGCAAACAAGTCTGAGAGGGAAAAGGATGGACGAACTCTCATTCAGGTCATCCGACTTGTTTTCGAGAAGGCTACCGACGAGGCTACGTGGTCCGAGATGTACGCCAGGCTTTGCCGGAAGATGATGGAGCAGATCAGTCCTAAGGTTCAGGATGATGGAATCAAGAATTCTGAAGGAAAGCCGATCGCTGGTGGGCATCTTTTCCGAAAGTACCTGCTCAACAGGTGTCAGGAGGACTTTGAGCGCGGATGGTTCAACAGGGAAGCTACTGCCGCTGCCGCTGCTACAAAGGCGTTGGAAGATGAAGCCGCCAAGGCTGCTAACGAGTCGAAGGGAGAAGAGATTGCACTTTACTCTGACGAGTACTATGCAGCGCAAAAGGCTAAACGTCAGGGTCTCGGTCTAATCAAGTTCATTGGTGAGCTGTTCAAGCTACAGATGTTGACGGAGAGGATCATGCACGAGTGTGTGAAGAAACTTCTTGGGAACGTGGAGAATCCTGAGGAGGAAGAAATCGAGAGTTTGTGCAAGCTTCTCGCTACTGTTGGACAGATGCTCGATACTCCCAAGGCGAGGGCCCACATGAATGTGTACTTTGATCGGATGAAGGAATTGACCAAGAGTCAGAATGTCAGTTCGCGGATGCAATTCATGTTACAGGTGGGTTCCACTGGTGTTCTTGTTCTGAACTGTTGATCTCACTTGTTACTAGGATATCATCGAACTGCGTGATCGGAAATGGCAACAAAGGAATGCTGTCGCTGCTCCTACTACAATCGCCAAAATTCACGAAGCGGTCCGTTTTTTTTTTTTTTTCTTATGAGTTTTTATTCTCACTAATTGCTTTTTTTCTTCGCTCGATAGGCGGCCAAGGAGAAGGCCGCGGCCGAGAAAGATGCTTATACTCGACAGATAAGCATGTCCCGCGGCGGTTCCCGTCGTGGTGGAGACAGGGCCGAGCAACCCAGTGCTGATGGTTGGACCGTCAGTGGTAACGCTCCTCGGCCTCCCTCCAAGGCTGGTGATTTGTCCAAGTTTGGACAGATCAGCAAGGGCGGACCCATGACATTCGGCCCTAGCAGCGTTTTCGCAGGCAAGAAGGATGGCAAACGGGAGTCGCTATCGAGGACAAACTCTAGCGCCAACATGTTCCAGATGCTCCAGAACGTTGAGGCTTCTGAAGTTGTCGGCAAATCAAGCCGGCCGCCCAGTCGAAAGGCTAGTATTGACTTGGGTTCGGGTGGTGCACCGGAACCAGCCCCTCAGCGGAAACGTCTCATCTTGCAACCTCGTACGAAACCGATTGACCAGGATTCTGCGCTTCCTCCAGAATCGGATTCCGATTCAGACGAAGAGGTTACAGAGGAGCCAGAGCAGGAGATGTCGAAGGCAGAGGCTAAGAAGAAAATCGACGAGGATACCAAAGAATTTTTCGGCGTTCGTAATCTGGATGAAGCCGAAGTGTACTTTGCCAAGCTTCCTGTCGTTCATCATCATGCTCTTGTGGACAAGCTGATCTCTACTGCTATCGAATCCAAGGAAGCTGATGCGAGACTTGTTGGGGAATTCTTCCAGCGAGCAGTGTCCAAGAAGCTTTGCTCGTTCTCCGCGTTTGAAGAAGGTTTCCTTGGTGTTGCCGAATTCTTGGATGATATTGCCATCGACGCTCCGAAGGCAACTGACCTCTTTGCAATCATGCTCAAGGGTGCTGACCTGAGTGAAGAGCAACGGACAGCTATTGCATCGAAATCTGCCGAGAATGGAGACAAGCTTCTGGACCTTGTAGCCTCATAGATATTCATTGGGTCACCTCCTTGTTTGCCTTTTGCCTTTTCCTTCCATATTGTATCGGTCATTCATTTACTTATTCGCATCAGTTTTCTTGCCTGTTCTATGTCTCTTTATTCGATTATACATACCATTTTGACTCGTGTGTATGCTGCAGATTGTTTATATATCATACTTCCTAGTGTATAGCATCATTGAACCAATATAGTTACATAGTCTTAAGCAAAGGTTGATAAGTAAGGGGTGAGAAATAGGTCTCCACCTCCTTGTTACAAACGGTTTACGTCGTCGGACCTAATCTCTTTTCTTTGAGAGTCACGGCGCCATCGCAGGCCAAGTTCAACACCTTCTAGCCGACGAGGAGGTTCGAATGTTAGCGTTTATAAGACATCAACTCAATTTTTATCGTGTTCACGTCTTATTCTTGTGAGTTGTTTTTTTTTTCGGTGTGCGTTCTCAATGTTTGAACAGTTCATCAGCACACTCACTCCCCTTATATTTTCTGGGATTTTTTACGCAAGCAATGGCGAATTCAAAATCAGCTATATAGATGCTTTATTCAATTGCGTTAGCGCAATGACCGTCTGCGGACTAACCACTATCGATTTGAGTTCCTTAACGCCGTGGCAGCAAGTGATATTGTTCATTCAAATGTGTCTCGGGAGTCCAGTGTGTTGCCTGTTTCTTTTTTTCATCCTCTGTACCGATACATCTCTCCACCAGGTCCTCGTATCTTGGGTCGTAGTATATATACGCAGGTCAGCGCAAATATCTATCTTTCCGGCATCCTTACCCAACCATGAATCCCAGATACTATTTCGACAAAAAGTTTCAAAACATCATTGAAGCAGAGGCTGTCAACCAGAAAATTATCGTTCCAAACGACCGAAGTGGCTTCGTCATTCGATGGGTTCGCTCGGTGGTTTCTCTTCTTAAAGGCCAAAAAAGCGAAGGGCTTCCTATAACCAGCCGGGACAGCACTGTATCATCGGAGAAGGAGAGAAATCGCAAGAATCCAAAGAAATTTCGAACCGATATGATTAGGCGTATGGACGAGGCACCCAAGCTAGTTAATCCAAGTGGATGGATTAGTGAGGGAGATAGAATCCCGGTCAGGGGAACTGGCACGACAAACTCTCATTCTCAAAGTCCTCCGCACGACGCTAGTTCACCAGGTACAAGCACGGAAAGGAAAGGGTAAGCCGTAGCTTGTTCGTTCGGCGCGTGCTCGACTCAAATTTTCAGAATCATGTCCCGCCGCCTGTCAGATCCCGGCACTCCATCCAGACCGGTATCACCTCAAGCACCTTCTAGTATGTCAATTTTTGTCGTGCGTCTTATCTGATCTGACACCAACCAAAGCTTCAATGCGCAGATTTGATACCGCAGCACCTAGAGGTCCTAAATTTGCTCGTGCTCCTACAGTTGAGTTCAGCGCTTCTCTTCCGCGGCGTCGCGCTCGCATGGACACGTTACGCGGAAACAATGATCCTACGCGGCCGAATGCAGAACCGCTACAACCTGATGATCGCAGTAAGGCAATCTCGGTCCTAATGTAGTAAAAGTACAAGCTAAATGTGTTCAGGATCGATACGTCGGCTATCAGTATCTCATGGCCCACCGCTCGCCCCTACATATACTTATAATACCTACAAATCCAATCGAGGAACAAAGCATAGTGGTTTTGGAGGATTTCCGATGCCCCATGAAATAATTCAGAAGCTGTTCGAGAAATTCTTCCCACAATTCAGGCGCAAAATTACAAGAACTATTACGATACCGGCGACGACTACTATAGCGTCGCAACGTGGCGACAACTTTCCTCCTGGTGCCAAGATAGTACCGTATATCTCATTCGAGGCGGTCGTTGGACGCAACTCGGCCTTTCCATTGCTTACAGATGAACAACTGGAGGTATGGTGTGGTCCCGTTTCCGCTTTCTGCTACCTTCTCAGATTCACCTCCGTAGGAACTTGGCGGCGTTGAGTATCGTGCCCTCAATGCGTTGCTTTGGATTGTCGCAGGGGTCTGTCTATCCCGAGTTCGGAAGCATTTTCTTTTCTCAATCTTATTCGTAGTATCACATCGGCGTTCAGTTACTATCCTTTATAGTCATATCAGCGTACATGTCAACGTCGAGATGGAAGGACAACTTTCTCCCACCAGCACTCTATAGACCGGTATCTTCGACATGGTGCGTATTCCTCCTCGCCAGTGGTTACTCGCCTGGACTCATCCTACATGACAGGTTCTCCCTATATCAAACGACATCCGCTTACACAAATACCGGATCTTCACTAGTCGATACATCCATGGTACCCTTTCAAAAGGCATACCCAATGATTGTATTCATGATGATACTAATTTTAGCCGGAAATACAGCCTTTGTAAGTTTAAACTTGTATCCTACACTCTGGTTCACTACTAAGTTTTTTTCCCTAGCCTATATTGTAAGTTTCCGGTTGTTTTCACTCTGCTCAGCTCATTTCGTACTCGAATGCATAGCTTAAGAGCATTAATGTGGGACCGTTTTTGAACCCACCTTCTGATGTCAATCTCAACGTGCAAATTTTCAGATTTGGACTATCCAAAGTCGTTTCTCGGCGTTCACGACTGAACGAAACATTACAATTTCTATTGGACCACCCACGACGATGTTTCATGTATCTATTCCCTTCACATCAGACTTGGTTCCTGCTGACGGTGGTGGTTATGCTCAAGTATGTTGTCTCGAATTTGCATCCCAGAGCCTATCCGCTCATCGAAATCTGATCACGTGTAGTGCCACCGACTGGTTTTTCTTCATGGTACTAGACATTGGAACACCGGCTATTGAGGCTATACCCCTCGGTGTACGTTTTCTCGCCGGACTCTTGCAAGCTACAGCGGTTAGGGCTGCCGGATTTGGTATTGTCGCAATCGCAGCATTGGCACCGGCCGTCAAGTGGGTAATTTTCTAATTATCCAGTATTGGCCTCTTCTTATCGTTGTTCAGGGTGTTGTACGTGGTCATGATGTACATTAGTGTTTGTAGGTCCTGTCTACTGTCCTTGTTATCCTTACTGAAGTTAGACCGCGTAGATCCCATTGCCATGAGGTATCATCCCTTCAGCTTTCCTATGGTACAAGAATACTGAAGGCAATGCAGTGTACGATCTACTAATGTTTATGAGGAGCAATCTCTGGGCATATATCGAGACGTAGATCTTAATGATGAACAGGACTTTCAATTCACCGGATCCAGGATGACTGTATGGAGTAAATATCTTGCTATGCATGCCCGAAAGCAACTCTCATTTGGTGTGTGCCATTTTGCGATATACTCTTCAAAGATTACAACAATATTTTCATCCAGACATGTGGTGGCTCGGACTCGCGCTTTTCCTTGTCTGTATCATCGAGGTGAGTTCATTTTTTCTATTTTATAATTTCACTACAAACTCTTCTAGCGAGCCCACCTTGACGATACGAATACGGCGACTTGGTTCAATATCTTTAATATCGGTAAGCGCTCAAAGCACGGACATGTCATAGGCAGCTGATTTCTCATTCAGTTTTTGAGCTGACGTCTGCGTATGGTACGGTCGGTTTAAGTGTGGGTCTTCCGAACGTGAGTTTTTCTCGCTTTTACGTTTCTGTACTCTGAAATACCGTATAGCAAAATTATTCCTTTTCTGGTGCATTCCGGCCATTGTCCAAGCTGATTGTAATAGCTGTAATGCTGAGAGGCAGGCATAGAGGCTTGCCTGTTGCTATTGATAGGGCCGTTATGCTTCCCTCCGAGTACCAACGTCACGACGAAATCGACGCTGAGGTGGCTAGTCAGTATATCAATCGCAGAGGCAGCCGCACATTCCAGGAGGGAGAAGGGTTCACTGACAGTCAGAATTTCCGGACTAGCCACGTATTTCAGGGGAGCGATGGGTATGCTGATAATCAGACCCAGGGCGACGAAGACAGACAATTGTCGGTATTACCGGAGAGTCGCCAGGAAGAAAATACCACTATACAATACATATCCTAACCTGCGTATATACGGTACACATCCATACATATAATCACAATGTAATGTTATTTAATAGTATTCAGCTGCCTCGCTTGTAATTGGGGCGCCATTGGAGATGTCGATTCGCCGACTGGCCTTTTACAAGCGGTTGGTTCACCCTAATCACAAAGCGTCAATGTCTACGCTAACATCCGAGGACCATGCCCTGTCTGCAAAAGCCCGTAAGAAGGTGTAGCCTTTGGCAGTTTCTTCGTCAGTCAATGCACCGACTGCAGGCCGGAGGACCTCGTTGGACGATATCAAGATGCACATTGACTTCGCTCGACTGATAGCCACGTTCAACCTTCGGCGTTCAAGCAGGAAATGTAAATCCGTTATGTGTGACTGAGGTAGTGAGAAGAGACAAATCACGAATGCTGCCTCTGAACCTGTTCAGAAAGGGTTCACAATGAGCTCGGATCTGTGGAGGGAAGGCCATTGTCACAGTACCTTGCAGCCTCTCAATAGTGTCTATGGTCACCATAGATTTGACCGAGGGCTTTTCTTTCTTCTGGCTAAGAGACAGTCTCCCGAACAACTCGGATAATTGTCCTGTGGTATCGAAATGCTCCGAAGCCAATGCGGCTTTGACGGCTTGTCTCTGGATTCGGTGCGGTGTAGCTACAAAGATGTCTTCTCCTGGTAGCTGTTGTTGAATTGCCGCAATGAGGGAAGCAGCCACAGCGGCTTCGGCTTGAACATGTAACTCATAACCAACGTTTTCGCGATATTTCTTGCTGGAAGTGTGCAAACGCAAAAGAGCGAGGGATATCGGACGAGGGACGATATCAAAAGAATCCTTTGTCTTAGTCTTGACGTGATCGCTGGCTTTCGGAGGACGAGAAAGGATATTCTGTGGCCGTTTGAGCATGACATTGGATATTCCTAGGAGAAAGTCTCGAATGACATTCGAGATACGAAGGTACTCGGTCGGATTTGGATTGTCCAGAGGCTGAGATACCTCACCGAGCGCAAGAGCAATACGCCGGGTTTGAGCTTTCTGTGAGCTGAACGCTCGTGAATAGATTGTCGAAACAAATTCTCCAAGGTCGGGGTTGAGCCTGTTGGAACCAGTGCGCTGTAGATGAATAGATAAACCCCACAGAATAGTCGTGCCCACATACCTGAAATTCTCAATGAGCTGTACGATGGTACCTTGTGAAGACGAGTAATCCGAAGCATCATCCAAGACGGGGGAAGAAGGTCGAGTATCGTCTGGTCCGCGTTGGCTTGGGCGCGAAACATACATAAGGGTGTCGAGAATCGATCCAAATAAAGGTGCACTTTTGAGTACAGGATATTTTGCTGCGAGAATAGGCGATAGTTGTTCAGAATCACCGGCAATGATTATTCGACTGGAAGGTCGTAGACAGCGCAGAACCAAAGCTGAAGAACTCAGGGACATTTGCCCAGCTTCGTCCATGACAAGGCAGTCTACCAAGATAGAGTTCTTTCTAGAAAAGTTGTACAGCTGCAATTCACATTAGTACCCAGTCCATCCCAAGGTTACATAGTCGAAAATTTTCACCTGGAAGATTGTGCCAGCATAAAGTGAGAAATCAACGGAAGTTTGAGGGGGACGGTGTTCGTTCCCGTTCGTGACATGCTCGATGGACACTGTTTCTAGCCATTTGGAAGGAAGAGAATCAATAGACTTGTAATATTGGATCAGAGATGATAACTTCTTCAGTACTGCTTCGATCGCTGCATGGGTGACCGCAGTGACGAAAACTATCTTGGGTGGTAAAAGGTCGTTAGATTCTGGTTCATTGATATTATTGGCGTAAAGGTAGAAAAGTCTCAGCAACGATAGAGCGATTGTGTGCGTTTTTCCCGTTCCTGGAAGTTTGTAAGACCAGAGACTAGAAAGTGTCACGTAAAGATCGAGCCTACCTGGCGGCCCCCAAACAACAGATAAATAATTTGATATGATATGCCGAGCAGCGCGATTCTGAGAGGGCTTAAGCAATAGCGGTTGAGCAGCTTCAACGTCTAAGCTGTCCAACTCGCGAAATATTCTCTGAATAGCATTGCTTGCTTTTTCGAGGTTCTTTCGAGATGAAAGTGTGGCGTTCTGCTTGTTGAAAGCTTTAGGATCTCGTATCATTTGGATGTATGGGACTTCAGCGTCCGCAAACTCATTCTGGAGATCAAGCTCGAACAGAGAGCTGAGAATTTTGCTGATGTTGAAATCAACCAGGCGAGGAGAAATGCGGTAACTTCGTCCCTCCGAAAACATGAAAGTTGCTTCTCCCCATGTCTGTATGACGACCTTTGTTCGCTGCCCTTCAACGGATATATCTCGGATATCCGCGAGGAGCAGCTCTTTCTGAACAATGGGGTGCTGAGCTTGCCATCGCGATTTGGTGTGTTTCGTCAATGGAAAAACCAGACCAGACACACCAAGGTCATCAAACAGAGCTTCGACTGGTATATGAGCATTCGACTCGTGTTGTTGGTCTTCTACTAGAAGATAGTCGAAGAAACATCGTTCTTTATCCGAAGCGGCCAAATCCAGGTTACCAGATAGCAGATAGAACACATGTTCCAATCGTTTGGGCCCCTGTTGGCTATGGTGATATTGAAGTACGGCTGCTTCAGGACAGCCATCTATCCGAGAGTTCCAAAGCTCCGATAAACGAGCAATTACTTCGAACTGATATAAGAAGCGTCAATAAAGTATATAGAATTATGAAAAAAGGAACATACTTGTTGCATATAAAATAGTTTTCGTAAATGCTCCTCCTGGCAGATATCCATGAACGTAGACGTCAGAGGCTTTGCATCATTAAGAAATAGATTAGCACCAGAGATACGAGATCGCAAGGCTGTAAGAACCGAGTAAATATACCGATTTCTTTGTGCGAGCAAATCCGAAGGTAGCCCCCCCTTAATAAACAAATCATACAGCTCCTCGTTGCTGAGACATTGTTCTCCGCGCAAATCAGACGAGCACAGAAGGGAGACACATTCCGGAAGGTCCCAAAAACCAGGGATCGGTAGAGCCAGAGACCTTTCAATCTCTCTCTTGAGAACTACGATACGCGGAAGCTGACCGAGCTCATTTCGTCGCTGCTGCTCCGCTTCCCTCCGATTGTCATCCTTTTGGAGCCTTTGCAGCTCCTCGTAAATACGCCCTTTCAATTCTTCCAACTTTCCTTCTGTGGGCAGATTCATCCGTTCCAATATGGCTTGATAATCAGGTTTCTTCCATCGTCCTTTGGCAAGGAAATCGAGGAGGACACCAGACAGCAGAAGCGGTTGAAAAGTTGTTTGTAGAAGCGAAGCCCCTTGGGAGAGCGCCCCGATACAGAGTCGGATCTCATGCGTCGGGTACGAAGAATTAAGCGCGGCGTCAATGAAGAAAGATTGTAGAGCAGAATGCTCGGCAGAGGAAAAAACGTAGAATTGAGTGCGAGGAGGATTTTCGAGGGAGGTATTCAATGAAAGTATCAAATCGATAATGTAGGCCAGAGAAGGGATTAGAGTGCCGCGTTCGCCATGAAGGACGGGAGGGATCGTACTTCCAATCGAGTTGGCTGAAAAAGTTGATATGGAGAATGAGACGATGCTCGTGCTTGTACTTGGAGCAGAGGGATCCAGTAGTAGCGAAAGCATAACTGCGATGTCTTCTTCCTTCGGACAAGTAGTACTTTTGCGAGGTATAACCTGTAGATCAATGAATCAGCACATGCTTCAGAAGAATTGGAGAAGCGGTTACCTGGATTTGGCCCTCTCTTACAGCTTGAAGCACAGGACTACGAGAGGCTAATTTCGATGAACTTCTATCCCTCGCAGGAAGAGCAAGAATGCGTTTCGCTTTGCGCAATGTGACCGGATACGATTTACTGATCTTGGTCATTCCAGCCCGATCTTGGAGCAGGAGACACAGGTCTTCGATATCAGAAACTCCTTTCGAGACATTAGTCCCCAGATCTTTCCACATTTGTAGCAGGTTGCGTAAAAGCTTCGCTTCTGTGATGGAGATGTTGCTCATGCTGCCCAGCTCACCCTGATTAAGGGCTTTCTGTTTACAATCTTTGGAGAATGGACATCCATGACAAAGGGGATTATAATGCCACAAGACTTCTTTTCTAGGGAGAGATAGAATTTCGGGCAACCGACGGAACAAGAAGTCATCCAAAGGGAAAGAAAGCAGCGATGTCTCGATTGTTTTAAGATCGTCAAAGGAAGGAGGATTTTTGTCAAACCCATCCTCAGGAGGCAACCAAATAGCAGCAGCGTTGCTGGCTCGGAAGAAGGACTGTGGTAGGAGATGATTGAGGCATAGAGTGTAAAAGTATATTTGAACGTGGTGTGCGGTCTGAAACTTTATTTGTAAATAGAATGGCTGCAAAACACAATGCTTACCTTCACCGCTCTAGATGCTTTCGCGTCAATGACTTTCCACATGATTCCTTCTGGAAGCCGCGTAATCTCTACAAGATCTGGCTTCGCGAGGCCAAATTTGACCGACTGCAGCCCTGCTTGCCTATACAGCTCATCAAAATGTTCTTGAGGTGGAAAGAACGAAATTCCGGCAATGAAGAAATGTTCTCGGTCGTCAGCTAAGATATTCTCGACGAGATCTCGACCTCGCAATGGAACAGAAGGTACGGTCAATAGAAGATTTTCCTTGTCTAACCAGGACATTAAACAAGCTTCCCAGTCCTGGCCCCGTTGGAATTGAGCTGCTTCCAGCTTTGTGACAGGTTCCTGGACTCGACGAAAAGGAACTTTGGGGCCTTCGAGGCCATGGTAGGTGTTGTAGATAAAGAGGTCGCAGTTGTAATGATGATAACCGGCAAGGTTGGTGGCGGAAAGGGATCTTTTACCGCTCATGGATGTGGAGGCAGAACAAAGAGTTCAAAGTCTTTATAGCCATCAAATCGTTGTTTAATCGTGTAAGAATGAGAGTCATTGTCGTTCGCTGTCACCTGTGCGCAAATGTGAGAGTCCAAAAAGAGTAAGAATGACTCATACCAATCACGTGTACGTAATGACTCATTGCTCACATGCGACTCCGCATTGAAGCTTTGAAGACCAAGTTCGTTTGTTACTGCAAAATTTTTACATACACAAAAGAGAATCAGCAGGTAAGTACGAAGTATAGTGGCACAAGAGCTGTTGAGATAAATCACTTCGAGAATCTTATGCACAGTATCTATCGTCACTGATCACACCTCAATAGTGCCGTCCATCCGCTTTTCAACACGTTCGCTTGGCCATTACCGTCAATCCTGACCTCGGAGAGACCGGTGCCTTCAGGTTGAGTGGAGAGAACCACCACACATAATATTCTTCCTCTCCATCGTCGATATATTTGCTGGGGAAGTTAAGGTGGGTAAAGGGCCACTCGTCCTTGAGTAGGCAAAAAGAATCACTAGCCACTCCTTATCAAAATCCTGTTCAACGTATACTTACATCAAGGGGCCCATCCACATAGACCCAATGACCTCTGTGATGGATGAGCATGTATATACTGTCTTGATTTCCTGGAGCACTGAATCGACAATGAGAAAGGAGAAACTGGTTCTTTACTTTCAAACGGCTTGCGCTGCAAACCTGATTCCGTATATAACCCGGATGATAGCTCGTTCGCTTCGAGACTCGGTTACAGTTAGCTCCGTAAGATCCCTCCCTCATGAACGCCATCAAGCTGGGTTAGATATCCTTTAAATTTCACGCTGCTTTCACCGGTGCATTCATAGACTTCAACAGAAAGCTTATTGCCAACCGCAATCTGTCGATTCTTGCCTTTGTAGTAGGGGGTGGTTGTTGATAGATAGACCTATATCTAGCGCAATAACCCTTATAGTAGAGGGTTAATGAGCTGGTGTATAATCATGGCAATTCTGGCAAAGGTGTACCTGCATATATGCATCTCATCCCGTCACAGCAAGCTTGGACAATACAATTTTCTCCTTGTTTTTTTGCAGTGTGGCGCAGTCCAGTTGTAACCCAGTGTCTCGAAAGATACCTTCCTCAACGCTTCGAAACCGGGAATAACAGGCCCAGGGTTATAGTATAAAGCCTGCTGCTCATCATCGTAGTCGTTATTAGGAGAGCGCAGTAGTTACCCCGACGAGAAGAATCTAGATTGACAACTTGAGGATACACATCTTGGATGAGGAAAAGAAAGTAGTCCATGAACGCAAGTTTGATACGAGTCCCATGAAAACTAGTTCGTGCAGTTTGAGGGTCCCTTGACGCCGTAATGAAGTTATTCTCGATGGGATTCTAGTAAATTTGGCCCCTTCCTCCCCCACATACGGCGCGCTAAACCGATATATAATGAGCTACTGAGTTTTGGAATAACACTAGTCGTTTTAGAGATTAAAAGAACGTTATTGGAACATCTGTGGCACGGTCAGCTGTGGAAGCACTGGGTTAGTGTTGGATCGATGCTTCTGTTAACCGTATTCGGGCTTTCAGAAATCATGACTGTCGTTAGTTTTTTGCCTGACGGTAAGGAGGCTGGCTGTTGAACCGGCTCAGTAAATGCGGTAGGTCTGAAGGCTACATCGAACAACGAAGTTCAGTGATACACTTAAATGTCAATAATTGCAAGGCACAAATTCGAGCTCAACCCAAGTTTTGCCAGGATTGCAGGATTACTCAGGTTCTTCAAGTATTTCTGGCTGAACGTACCGCTGGAGTTTTTTCCACGACCAAATTGGTATGAGCCCAGTGGCAATCAGATGAGTACAAGCTAGAGGTCTGTCAACGAAGAATCGATGAGAATGCTCCTGGTACGCCATACCCACTGTAAACTCAGCGGAAGTCCAAGAACAACGGCTTGTGGTCCTGTAGGATTTTATTTCTTTCTCGGATGGAAGCGAGACTTCCAGAAAAGAGAAACAGTCTTGCGATTTGATGCCTGACGGCTCGAAAAGGATAGAGATGCGGTTGGATGCCGGAGTTACTCCTGCGGCTACTCCAAGCTGTTAACGAAGCTCGGTAAAGGTCATTACATCCTTCTACGATCCGAATAGGACGAGCAATGGACGAGATACACGAATCGATAAAGCACAGCGGCTCGGAGTTCCGTCAAGAAGTAAATCCGAGGGCTCAACGTTCAGAGATCTAGATAAAGCGCTGAGTAATGCAAACGGTAGCAGGGCCATGATAGCTCTTTGGAAGTACGATAATTACGATCTATCTGCGTATTTTCCTAGCCATAACAAACTAAATCCAAATGTCAGATTTCAACAAAGTTTAGTACTTCCACTTCACTCCCGCCTCCGGGAACCGTACACAACAAGCCCCTAAAGCCATCAAACGCATACACATCTGAGCTATAAAATTGCGGGATAGGCTTGACATAATTAATGTCAATCGTCAAATCTTCAAACGCTTGTCCATCATCGTCTTTCTCGCCTCTTTTGCTAGCTTGAGCCGCGCGACGATGAACATTATACAGCGCCATTAACGATTTCCTGCCTACAACGACCCTGGAGACACCTCTTGCTAGAGTTCCAACACCCGTCGGTTTGGAAGCGACCGTCAAGAGTAAATCGTAGGGAATTCGATTTCGTTGGCGCGGATTCAGATCATGATCTGGGATGTGGAATGACAGGGTTCCATTAGGTTGAAGTGTTATACGTAGCAGACTAGCACCTCGAGTGTTGAAGAGGCCAACAAGCCAAATGGATCCAGTCATATTCGGAGGAGCGAGATCTGCGTTAATATCTGATGAAGTGAATTTCGATTCTGTGAAACTCTTCTGCAGAAAACCGCAGTGCGTTGGGACCAGAGTGGCAGGTGTAGCAGCGTGAGGGTCAGGAAGGGTGAACAGTTCAAAGAATTTATGAGGGCTTGAATTCATGCGAAGGGTGGATATCAGAAGGACGTATCCAGGCATGAATATTGCATCGGCTAGATTTGATTCCTACGCTCATTGTCAAAACACGTTAGCGACCGAGAAGGAGAAACGTACTGCCTGAGATAGGGATAAACTATAAATTCTCAGCGTCGGGATATGCAGTAGCACCAGCCCTCCATCAGCTTCTGGTCGAAAAATACAAAAATCAAGGCCAATATCTATGTGAAGAAGACTTGGACTTTGTATCCCTGTGATATCAATTATAGATACGCCCCCCGAAGGTGTAATTCTGATGATAGAGCTAGACCATATACTTTGAGCGTAGTACTATCTAGAGGGAAGTGAGCACAACTTACAGCTTTGACACCTCCCAATTGCGACTTCGTACTCTCCGAAAGGGAACATAGAAATCCTGATCATCATCGTTTGGTCCGCTACTTGAAAACAACCAGAACAGCCTACACCCGTCGTCATCGGAAGCGTCATACTCATATATTTCGTGTCTCGTCTGCAGGTCATACACTACAAAGCCCGACAGCCCTCCGATTACCAGATATCTGCCTCGGTATATTTCGATGCAAAAGACTTCGGGGAAACGGAGCTTGAGTTTTATCGACGGTGTGGTTTGCGGGGCAAACCTATTGGATCTAGAGCTCAGGAATGCCACGGGATCTGCCCAAACTGAATCTAATCGGTGAGCACGCAAAAGAGTGCCTTCAATGTCATGTACAGTCTGGAGCAATGAAAGGCCTGCTGAAGGAAGAAAGCATTCAGAGTTTCTATATGCACTGGCCCAGACAATTTTCATCAAAGTGAAGGCTTGGAGCTGTCTACAAGTCTAGAGGAATCCGCCAAACACGAATATTTCGAGGTCGGTGAATTGCCACGGCCGAAGTTCATCAACCTGGGTCTCACCTTTCGTAGTTGGAGTAAATCAAACGGCTGCAAGTACATGAGAATGCTGAACAGGATATCGTCAGGCAGCTGAAGAAGAAACATGACGGGGGAGTAAAGGGGGAAGATGAAATGTGGCGCTCGTATGATACAATCTTTATAGAAGCGCCCAGCCCAATGGAGCACCCAGCGGTAAATTCAATGAGACGGTCGAGCAGGCACAGAAGAACTCTCTACGTAGAGATCCAGAACCATTGGATTCACGGAGTACCTTACATCGGCGATGAGGGTCAGGCATAGCATACATTGGCGTTTCATGATCAGGATGAAGGGGAAAAAACATATAGAATGAATCATACAATATGCCAAGCTATCGATCCATATTCAGCGTTAACCTTACACCACCGTACCAGCATTTGATGCAATACGCGGCCAGAGATCCGCCTGCGGAAGGAAAGTCATTGTAAGAGAGCGAAATGACAAAAACGTAACCAGGACATACGCATTCTTTTGCAACGGGACCTGTTATCGCAGAGCCTTTCATTTCACCCTTAGGGTTTACAATAACACCAGCATTATCCTACAGATAATTCTTGAGTAAGACGCGGAAAGGAATGGGAATGCAGAGCATACCTCGAAGTAGAGGAAAACACCATCTCTCCGTCTCCATGCTTTGCGTTGACGGATAACAATAGCAGGCATAGCTGTGAATACGTCAATAAGTATAATCCTCAATTCCCTTAGAGACCCAAAGCTGAAATTTAATCCAATCCACGCCCAGCCCTGTTCCAAAAGAAACCCCGATACTCACTCTTCTTCCTCAACTCTGGTTTTCCCTTCTTAACAGATGCGACAACCATATCTCCAACACCAGCGTCGGGAAGACGGTTAAGGTGGGCACCGAAACCATAAGGTTCAATGATATAGAGTGATTTTGCGCCAGAGTTGTCTGCACAGTTGATGACTGCACCGACTGGAAGACCAAGCGTCAACCTGAATTTGGTACCGGCGGGGGGAGCTAGTTACCCATCAGACTGTATCTCTCGAACAAGTGGATCCCATACGTACCGGGCTTGGACATTTTTGGAGGGTCTTGAGGGCGACGGCAAAATTTTGGAGGTGAATGAGACTGTCAGTGCCGAATGTGCCGGAATGACCTATACAGCTTTCCCACAACAAGTCACGTGCATAAGCGCTTATACGGGCGTCTAAATTTGGCGTGCACGTCGGTACTCGGAACTTGACTGAATAGAAGCACTGGCCTCATCAAACGTTACATCAACAACTCCACGGTTAGCTATGTCACTTGCAGCTACTTACTCGAAAACCAATTGCTCTCCGATCCTCAATGCATCGATTCACTCGTATGTTCTTCAAGTTTTTACAGTCCAGAATCTTAAATCTCTTCTTAGGCGCATATAGTCGTTCTGTAACTTCATCGGGCCCTGGCCAAGTTCAGGAGGGCGAGAATGGTGACCTAGAAATGGTAACACCGCTGAGGACAAGTTGGTGGTATTTCTCCGTCTCACAGTCTGATTCGCTCAATTTGTGTTACCAGAGACGCAGGCAGACCAGGACAAGGAAGATGACGTGGCCAGGCGCAAGGCTCTCAAGGACCTGGTACAAAGCTGGCAGGATAGGCTACAGGTACGTGTAATTCTTTAAGACTTATGAGGATACAACCTGAGTAAACTCTTGCAGTTAATTACGCTTATTGTTCGTGAAGGTAGTCTTTCATGTTCTGCCTCCGTTGACTTTGTATAGACTACATTCCTTGCCTCCGTTGAAGCCAGTATGCTGCAAGTAACCACTAGTAGCGACTCCGCATGGTCTAGAGCGTCCAACGCGGGCTTCATGGCTTCTCTCGTCCTCCATCTCTGGGCGTCCTTCGTCTCCTTTTTCGCATCCTTCTTTCTCGTCCGATTCAAAGTCCAAGAAGCCAAACGCGAAGAACGTCAAGTCGAAGCTGCCAACCCCAGTTCCATGCAGCACGTTCCTACAACCAAAGGCTCCGCGATCCTTGACGCCGCTGCACATACACTTACCCATTCTCCTAAAACCGCGTCTCCCAAGTCGACCATGTCGGCGAGGAATGGGAACGCGTCCGAGAATGGATACGCAACACTAACGAATGAGAAAACTCCTCCTCCTCTTGCGAGAAGCTCTCCAATCCCCAATCCGATATGGAGCGCGAATCCTCAGCTGGTTCAGTGCGGTCCTTTTCAACGACAACCTCCAGTTAATCTACTAAGCCGTTGCCACACGCTGTGTCTGATCGCAACAGCTCTGGGTTTTATTCTTGCTATGGTAGGTGTGCTATGCTACGCGTGGGCGGCGCAAGCTAGAAGTGTAGCTATTATTACGACCGTTAGTATCGGTCTTTGTTTACTTTCTTGCATCTTCATTATTACGCCCCAGTCAAACCAACCTAGTGAGCGATTGTTCACGTACGATCAATAGCTTGTACCCTGTCCAGTAGTATTTACATTGACTGTGCACGATAACTATACGCCAACGCCAACGCCAATACTTAGTCTATGTACAAGTGTAATACTCTTTTCAGTTCGTAATATTCGCGATAGTCTAACCAACTCATGTACTCAATATCGTCATTGATGGCCTTCGGCTCAGTCTGTGCCTGACCATTTGAACTTCGTTACCTCAGCTTTACTTGCGAAGGCTAGCATAAGCAATTTATCACAGGTATGATCGACTCTTCTGATTACTTATACCATCCAGATTCTACCCCGACTATACGTCAAGGTCCCAGCTTTTTCTTCGTCGCTCGTCCTGATGCCAACTTCGCTGGCGGCAATTGTTCACCATTCGGCGTGTTGGACAAGTGCGTGCAATTTCCCGAAGATTTCAATAACACCATTACCAGCGTGGCCTCGACCTTTGCAGGCGTAGCCTGCACTCTCTTTGTGTAAGTGATTGTGAGTTTCACTGTACGCTAGCGATTAGACTGACAAGAGCAACATAGGAACGACGATTGTTCCGGTGGCTCATTCATCGTTGAGAACCTCGAAGAATTCCCTGACTTAGACGAGTCCAACCTGGATCTGGATAACGCCCTGTCTTCATACAGATGCAGCGTATTGTAATAAATGTAGTTACTAGTATCCTGTGTACTCTTGAGTAATCGCAGAACCTGCAAGTCGAATGAAAGGATTGAGTCTTCTCTGCCCAGTCATCCACGACAAAGGTCAGATACCTCTGGTATGTCTTTGCACTTCAGAACAGTAATATATTTGGGTGAAAGGAGTGTGAAGGTTGCTTGAGTGGGCATATGATAAGATGCTAGCAAATCAAGTCCGACAATGATACAGTCTAACACGTTATCAAGGTCCCAGCTTCTTCTTCGTCGCTTGCCCTGATGCCGATTTCGCGGGTGGGAATTGTCGACCCTTCGGCGTGTTAGACGAGAGCATTGAATTCCCCAACGGGTATAAAGACACCATAACCAGCGTGGCCTCGACCTTCACTGGCGTATCCTGCGTTCACTCCGTGTAAGCAACCACTCGTCTAATTGTACGCTAGAAATCAGACTGACCAGATAAACGTTTGCATAGAAAAGATGATTGCACTGGTGACTCGCTCTTCGTCGGGAACCTGGAACAGCCCGAAAATTGCCTGACTCCAGACCAGACTGGACAATGCCCTATCTTACTTATGTGATGCATTGTAATTAATGTAGTTATCAGTATCCTGTGTAGCTTGTTGCAGAACCTGTAAAATAAAGGCATTGAGTCTCCTGTGCTAAGACTTTTACATTGAAAGACAAGCGCCTCGTAAATATCTTTGCACTTTAAGACTCCTAAGTAAGTTGCTCGAGTGAAAGGCGAGTGGAATGATACTAGATTTCTACTTCACAATTACTGGGAGTTTCCTTCTTCATGATAACATCGGAGGCGCAGATTGATATCTCGTACACAGCGGCGATCAGCCTGCCTAGCTTGAAGTACTAAGAAACCTTCCAGTAGGGTAATAGACTGTATTTAGATCTGAACACCCTCATGATAATAAATAGGGAACGTAACAAAGCGACATCTGGATCCTGGAAGAAAAGGTTCTTCACCTCTAAGACTACAATTTCAATGAAAGTTGCGTAGAGAAAAAACGCACGGTCGCCGTGCTCTTGCCATGAATCATAGTCTTTTTGATGGGTTTCATGGCAGGTACTAAGTAAGGCCAGCCTGCAGAAAATACTACATTCCAGATCATTAGTGTTGCATGACTGTTCGACGTTCGACAATGCAATTCTATCAGATTGTTGCCAATTGAAAGGTGACCGAAAATAAAACGAACCTGAAGCATGACCTTCTAAGTCATTCATGACCAAATTCATGTCATCTACATGCCGTTGTAATTGCCTGTAACCAAGCCTAGCTTTTCCCAATGACATGCAAGATGGAGTCGGAATCCAGTAAGTATATCTGAGTATGAGCCATGACCCCAAAGCGCAAGTTCATCTTGCGGGATGGTATAAACAGAAGCATTGTTGGTCTTGGGCAACTAGGCTCTCGAGAAAAAAAAGAGAGAAAAAGGCTGAGCTGTTGTCATGATTTTATTCTGGGAGTGCAGTCACAATCAATAATTGTCAATAGTTGGATTATTGTCAGTCCTGCGCTCCTGTTGCAGACAATGTGGCAATCAGCTACATGACTTTTTACCGAAGACGGATCTGTAGCAGAGTGGTGTGGTGGTCAAAATATACATGCCAAGCAAGCCTCCTGCTTTGTCTGCTTGAGTGCCATCCAATTCAATATTTCGCCTACCATGCTTTCTGTATAAAATTCTATTCTATTTCCTATTTTATCCACTTCATTCCAATTTCCAGATTGCTTTGGATGATGGTTGCTTTCATTTATGCTCCTAGTCAGTTCTTCTGCATTATATGGGTGGCTGGAAAACTTTTTGCCTTCAGCTTTCTAACTTCATCCCTCTGAGTATCCAATGAGGACCCCAGATACTGCAGTTCCCCAGCTAGTCATTGTGGATGATACCGACCCAACTATTCAGTACTCTGGTGTCTTTTCCCTTGACTTGACTGGGCTGTTGGACAGCCAAGGTTAGACTGTGAGCAAAGTAACTTTTCAAGTTACTTTTTCAATTCATTCAAGTTACTTGCAAGTTACGTGCAAGTAACTTGTTTTTCCCACACTTGACAGCGGTAACTTGCCGAGCTTCGGGAAAATGTTACTAACTTGAGCTTCACTAAAGACTTGAGATTTTCTTTTAGTCATAAATGAGAGGTCCAGTATGAGCCCAAACTCAAGTATTGCTGTTTTCATGTTGCTGTTTGCAAGGGTGGGCCATCGAAATCCCTAGTTTGTACACCAACTTGCTGAGTTCCCACGGACAGATAACAAACATTTTTCTGGTTTTTCTCCACTGGCATCTCGTGTAGGGCCATACATGCTCCATCAAGGAAATAATATGCTGATCACCACCAAACTGCATCTGTGAGTCATCCAAAGGCAAGTTTTTTTGATTGTCAACATACTAGAAGCCTTGAGCCAGATCATTCTCTATTGGCAACTGAAATCAATTGTACATTATTTTTATGATCTAAGATTACATGACCAGGGTCAGAGAGAAGCCCTGCAGTGAGTTTGAGAAATTATG
>KN834754.1:1279735-1329930 GCA_000827265.1 Collybiopsis luxurians FD-317 M1 | reverse complement strand
AAAACTGATACCAGTGGCTCAGGTGGCAATTTAAAATGTTGCACAGTACTTGATACTAGAGAGCTTGACAGGTTAGTCACAGCTTAAAAACTTGGGGATAGCTCAAAATTTAAGTAATGCAAAGATAAGTTATAGTGGTCCTTCGTGTTGCAATGCTCTTAATATTTTAATGCTCAGATTGCATTCCAGGATAAACGCAAAGACCACAGCTTACACTGTGGTGGATATCAAAGTAGAAGTCAACTCATCTCTCCATCGTTCCATCAGTTTCTCAAATTTTCTTCATATTCAATTGTATTCTATTTTTGTTACCTTTCTATTCTGCTCTAGATTCATTTGTAGTATAAAAACCAAGTAAGTACAATGTAGCAATGCTTGAACAACTAATTACATTTATTTACTCTTGACTTCAGGTGAATGTAAGGTTTGGAGAATCCCTCATTAATGCAAAAGCTTACAATTGGATTCTCGACTTTGACAACATCTGATGTGAGAGCTCAATGACTTCAAAGGAAATGAACACTTATTTGTGGTAATCTACCTTTTAGAATCTTGAATATGAAGATTCATACTCAGAACATTACATACACAAGGTAACAAATTGTCACTGGAAACTGGTAAAAGTGTTTGGCTACATGAAGAGCCTCCTGATTTTGATAAGTTATTTGGCATTATAAAGTACCCATCAACCAGTCTAAATACAGTATGTCCAGTACAAGATGTAAGGGTTTGCACACACTTCAGGTGAATGATAGAAGTGGATTTATTTGGCTCTTTGGTCACGGTTTGAAGCCTGTATTGATAATGATAGTTGCATCTGGCCTGGAATAATGGCCGTGAGGACCGAGCATCATCTGTGCTTTGAGTTTTGGCACCTGCGCCATGATCGCAGATGGGCGGCACTCACTGTTCAGTTGACAACAAGTTAACAAGTTAGCGGAGTTTCAATTTTCAAACTCCACTAACTTGAATGAAATATGAATTTTCCTTCACATTTTAGACGGATCATTTCAGCGGTAACGATACAATCTGTAGTCAGAACTACCTTCAATTACATAAATTACCTCTGAAACTCTTGAATACATGCGAAATTTTATGTTATTAACCTTTCAAATGGAAAGCAAGTGCCGAGTGTACCAGTGTAAGCCATACTATCTAATGATCAATGCACATTCAGTCTGAAGAATACCTCATGAGATGATTTACAGCAGCAACTGCAACTGGTTATTACAATTGTAAGACTAGTGAAGCAAAGTTACTGAGACGTACATTTTGCCGAGACTCGGCAAGTTAGCTGTCAAGCGCGGGAAACAAAAGTTACTTTGTTGCGACAAAGTAACTTAAGTAACTTAAGTAACTTAAAGTTACTTTTGTAAGAACAAGTTAGCGGAGTCTGAACCCACCAAGTTACTTTGTCTGTCACCCCAAGGTTACGGCAGACCAGTATTCAATCATACAATCACTGGCACCACCACAAATGCTTCTCTCAGTTGCCGCTTCAAAGGTAGAAATAATTTTCCTTCTGCCATTTCTCAGTTTTGGGGTTTATGCTACTGTTTACAGGTTCATTTGTTTGTGCCATAGTTGCTGCCACAGGTATCTACAACTGGAGTTGCAGTGTAGATAACCACCTCATTGTGAGCTTCATGGCCAACACTTCTCAGGTCACCAATTACATTGCATGCAACTCTGCGGGGGCACTGACAGGCTCAATGAATGAGCATACTTTGGACATCAATTTCCTTTTCCCTCCCACTTCCCCTTGTGACTCTTCAGTTTGGCTTAATAGTATACAATATCAGCCTTTACTGTCTGATCCACTAGATGCAGTGATTCTTTGTGTCCATAACAGTGATCCTTCTGTGAGCTATAGTAACAGCTCAGGAGGATGGACATGGCAAGGATATGAATCAAATGCAACAGATATAATGGGAACAAGTATGACTTTTAACTTTAACAGTAAGTGAATGATAGATGAAACAAAAACATTGAATATGAATCCTTCTTAGGTACTTTTGCTTCACTTTACTCTGTCAATTTTGCAGGCAGAGAAACAGCAACTGCCTTTTATTCAATTGATGGAGAATCTACTTCTTTTGAACAGTGTTGCTGCGGTTCAGTTCAGGCTGCAAACCTGGTCTTTTTGCTGAACCTTGAACCTGAACCTCAGGTCTGGTTCAGAAATTTTCGGACCTTGAACCTCAGGTTCAGGTCTGGGTTTGGACCCGGTTCACCAGGTTCAAACCTCCAACCAAACAGCAAATTTTTCTTTACATTTTTCCAAAAAAAATCACTTCTTTGTGCAATTTCTTTGGTGTATTAGTCAATAATTACTCTAATATATGATCCAAACTGAGTGCAAAGGGTTCATCATACTATATTTGGGAGGATGACATAATTATCACATGACATAAAGCTCACATCTTTGGTACAATTTGGTCAATTGGAAGCAGCAACTGGTGTAGTTGGGTAAAATGTTACCTTGAGATTGCTTCTCCCAACAGAGGGAGCTAAAACTCTATAAATTTCTACAAAATATTGACCTTCCAGTGTCACACAGGAGCTGGAGGTTCAGAGGTTCAGGTCCAGGTCCACAGGTTCAAAGACCTGCTGAACCTCAAACCACACCTGGAGGTCCAGTTCAGGACTTTGCCTGAACCAGACCTGAACCTGAGGTCCAGTTCAGGTTTGGACCAGGTCCAACAAGTTCACAGACTGGACCGCGGCAACATTGCTTTTGAACTGTCTGGAAGTACAACAGTAACAAGTACCAGACCTCAGCAAGCAAACATTCAGAACTGGCCACTCTTTACAGTATCCAGCTTGTCTGCTTCTCAACATTCCTTGGAAGTTGCAGCTTCCAGTATGTCACTTTACCAGCAGTGGCTTACTATAACCTATTTTCTAATCCAAACTAATCCTGCTAATTCATCTTGAGAGAGCTCTTCCAACTCCACCATCGATCCTAGCTCATTGGGGTCATCTGGCTCATCCGGCTCATTGGAGTCATCAGACTCTGGCCATTCTTCTTCAAAAAGCACATCAGTAGGTACCATCAGCGGCATTGTGGGATTTTTGGCTATTATTTTCATAATTTATTTTGTCCATAGATGAAATCACCTGAGTGTGAAAACCAGAAACTAACCTGCTGAGCCCCAGATATATGCTATAACAACTTTTGCACATTCTAGGTCATCAGACTACCCTAGAGCCACAAAGTTCTCACCTGGAACTCAGAACCAGGACTCTTTTGTGCTGAGTTCTATTGCTGGGTTGTCAGGAGCCATTCCTGTTTCAAGAAATTACTGGTAAATAATTAAATAATTATTAGAAATATTCTCAGAGAGTAAAAATCTCTAGAGAGCTCTCTGATAAGGTAGGAGAATTAAGATTATTCTGCTTACTCATAGAGCTCAGGTCATATTAAAATGAGTCAGAATGACTCTAAATGAATTGGCTTGACTCAAAATGAGTCATGAATACTATAAAAGGCTAATGAAGCTTTTGAAAATTTTAGGTGGAGTCAACTAGAGTCAATTGGAGTCATTATGAGTCAAATTGCTTAAATAGGAAGTAATATAATTTTGTAATACAAATACTTGGGGATTTTTAACCTTAATCAATTAATCCCCCCCACTCTTTACCTACTACCAAATATAAGGTTTACCTTACACTTACTTTCTAAGAGCTCTGTGCAAGCTGTATCAGTGACATCAGGAAAACTACCCTTGGCCCAGGTTAGCCAAGGTACCCTGAAGATCTCTAGGATTCTGGCCTTAGCCTAGGCACTCCTGGGAGCTTTGGGTAGCCTGGGTAGCCTAGGCTATGGCCAAATTCCTAAAGACCTTTAAGCTCCCTGAGAGTTTTCTGAAGTGTCTCTGAAGTGTCTTTGAGGGCTCTCTAGGATTTTGATTTTAGCCTATGCACCTCTGGGAGCTTTGGGTAGCCTGGGTAGCCTGGGCAGCCTAGGCTATGGCCAAAATCCTAGGGACCTTCAGGCTCTCTCAGAGATTTCTGAAGTATCTCTGAAGTGTCTTTGAGGGCTCTCTGGGGGTCCCTGGGGATCCCTGGAGCAGAAATATCACAAATCATACAAATAATACAAAATTATATTTCAAACACCTAGTGAAGTATTAATCTTGCATAAATGTACAAAAGGAACATTTATACAGCTGGAAATATTCACAGAATTTCACTTTTAAAACAAATCACATGATGTGCTCACCATGAACTATCTACAATCAAAAAAATCTTCCCATGGTCTAAATATGTTTACTATCATTATAAACCATTGTACATATACTATATTATACTGATATACTGTGCTCGAGTATGTTAGCTTAATACAAAGCTTATGCTAAATACAATAATATAATAAACTGTGCTATAAAGTGTAGGTATGGAATAGTAGGTGAGAAACTATCATTATATACAATATAGTGCAATACTATAGCTTAGAGGGGTAATACAGAGCTAGTAGATAGAGTGTAAGATAGAGTGGTAGAAGAATAGAGTAAGATATTATATTATTTTAAATTTATTCTTTGAAGCCTCAGGGATTCCCAGGGATTCCCAGGGATTATCAGGGAAGCCTCAGGCACTCTCAGAGATCTTTATAGAAACCTCAGGCATCTTCAGGATCCTCAGGAATTGGGGGGTGTCTCCTGACCACTCCAGCTGACCTGGGCAGCCCAGGCAGCCTGGGTGGCCTAGGCTTACCTGGACTCTCTGAGACTAGCCACTGCTAGCCTGGGCATATGGAACTTTTTCCTGATGGAATCCAGTTATACTAGTTTGTTAGATTTAAGTTCTAAAGTCTAAGTCCGAGTCAAGTTCTATTGTATAAGCTAGCTAGACCCACTGAGAGGCTAGTAGTTTGAGCTACCATTTTTGCACCATCAAGTTTTATTACAGTCTAAGCAAGCTAGTCCCAGGGCAGTCAGTTGTTTCAGGCTCATGTTTACCAGTTACTGAAAGTTATATATTAAAGAAAGTCCATCAAGTTAAGTTACTGCCACTGAATACCAGTACCAACCAGTCTACAGTTTTACCAGTACCAAATTACACCTACCAATTACTTTAAAGGCCAAATGAACTCACAGTCCTAGTTAGTGCCTTGCATCTTTACAAAACCACATCTAACACACCTGCCTAACTGAACCCAGGTAGTTTTTATTAAGCGCACTGATACCTGACAGGGTCATCTTCAAGAGCAAGTCAGTCAGGACTTGGGCCTAGCCAACCAGTCTGGAAGAGGAACAATTGAAGGATGGAGGTGTGCAATGAGCAGCCACACAACACTGGGCTCAGGATTCATACTGATAGTGGTTTAAGACTGCCCTCCTCGAATGAAAGAGAGGTAGTTGATGTTCTGCCAATGTATACAGAGACTTGATGTGTTTTCATTTGCATTTTTCTTTATTATTACTTTATCAAGAATACTTGGAATGGGAATTCCGGGTGTACAATCTGGTATATGTAGCTCTGTGTTGGATTATTCATCTACTACAGACAGTATTACTCAGATATTGGTAGTAGAAGTATGTAGAACATTCTAGATACTGGGTTGTGTAGTATATAAGGCCTACATTGAGGCCAGTACCATAGAACAGAACAATTAGCTGTATCTGATATTTGAGTCTCACCACTCTGATCAAACCAGTGCACCACATTTCTACAATAGCAAATACCTCAATCCCAGCTTTTCTATGTAACTTACAGATGTAAATCAAATCATAGAAAAATGAGTAGAAGAATGGCTGCAAAAATTATGTGCTGTTAAATAAGTACATATCTACTATGTACATTGCCGCTAATAGTGACTCGCCTCAGTGCAAGATACTGTATAATTACGACCATATGTTCACGTAATGCATAACGCTACCCCATGAACTAAGGTGTTTTGGAAAACATAACACATAACAGGGCCAAAAATTGCGGGAAGCATGCCTTATATAGTAATTTTTTGGCAGCCGGCAAAGCTGGCCTACCCTATATAGTAATTTGAACTTCACTTTTTCAAGTTCATAGTGTAATGCATAACACCCCATGAACTTTTAGTCATAATTATACAGTAGTAGAACTACTGAGGTAGACACTGGACATATGCCATGGCAGCACGGAGCCTAATATAGCCATTAGCTACTGTACAGTTAATATGTCAGCCAACACAAGCAAAGAGAAACTAAATATAGTATTGTCAAAGCTGATTGTATGGAGCACAGTAACTCTGTTCCTAATGCAAGCCACGCCCTGTAAATGAATTCAATCGGTCAGACGAGAGACAGATAAACCACAGAGGCAGAATTAGAATAAAAGTAACACATCACCAGGTGCGATCAAGCGGGATGCGCTCAAGTGATGTATACTGCGACACGTTATGTATCATGCTGGAATCAAGTCATGTGATGATTGTGTATCACAGTGAACTTTGTCAACTGCACCAAGTTCATGTTGCCGAACTGGCGAAAAGTTATTCTGACCCACCCATCGTTATTCGGAACTGGTCCCTGTTACAAGACTATTACTCGATTTGGATCCGATTACATAGAGGGTGTAATGTGTTTTCTCCGTGCAAGCATCAGTGATTACAACCTGTCAATAACAGACGGACCTTGAATTTCAAATTCCAGCCTTTTGAGGGCATCCGGGCCATTTTTCGAGCATTCCAAACGATTCATTGTAGGTTTTCTGGCAATTAATGCCTACGGGAAGCCATCCAATAAGCTGTTAACAATGTTCAAACCCAGGAAGTGAGTTCTGGGGCTACAAAGCGGGTGACGCGTGTCGCTGTCTCCATGATGCTATGGTGCGTTGTTGTCATTGACAGGAGGAACTCTACAGTGTGATCCGGAAATCGATGTATTTGCCATGAGCTGGCTTGCCTCTTGGCCTTCATCATCTGCCAGTGGTAACCCTAGTTGAGCGCTATTGCATTTTGACATCCCGTGGTCCACGGTTTCTAGATAAGATTCTAACCTATCCAGCCAGTCGGTTCTTGGATTGGCCTAATCGTTTCAACGTGCTTAGATCCCGAAACTCTAACTAGGATAGGCCTATTATTAATCCTAGTGCAATACTATGAAAGATCATCATGTTGTATGTTTCTTCTCACTGCCTTCTGTTCAAAAAGCCGGGGCGATATTTGGTTTTGCCTTCAAGAGCTTGGTAGATAAACTCTCTCTTCCCCTTCACCCCTCCGAACACCCAATGACAACCCCAGATACTGCTGTTCCCCGGCTGATCATTGTGGATGACACTGATCCAAGTATTCGGTACTCTGGTGCATTTTCCCTTGACTCAACTGGTCTGTTGGACAGCCAAGGCTTTGGCGGACCAGTGTTCAATCGCACAATCACAGGCACCACAACAAATGGTTCTCTCAGTTACAATTTCAAAGGTGAAGAAAAGTTTTTCTTAAGCTGTCTTTCAGCTTTGAAATTCATCCTACTACTTAAAGGTTCATTTGTTCGTGCCATGGTTGCTGCCACAGGTTTCTACCACTGGAATTGCAGTGTAGATAACCACCTCATTACGAGCTTCACGGTGAACACTTCCCAGGTCACCAATTACATTGCATGTGACTCTGCGGGGACGTTGACCGGCTCGACAAATGAGCATACTTTGGATGTCAATTTCTTTTTCTCTCCCACTTCCCCTGCCAATTCTTCGCTCTGGCTCGACAGTATACAATATCAGCCCCTACCATCTGATCCACTCGACGGAGTGACTCTGCGTATTCATAACAGTGATCCCTCTGTGAGTTACAGCAATAGCTCAGGATCGTGGTTACAAGGAGCAGATTCTAATGCAACTGTAACAACGGGAGCCAGTATGAGTTTCACTTTCAACGGTGTGTATGTTCGACATCAAATCAAAGCATTAAATGTGAACCCTTCGCAGGTACATCTGCTTCGCTATACTCGATAAATCTTGGCTATCCCAACGTTTTCAATCCGACAACTGCTTTTTATACAATTGATGGACAAACAACTGATTTTGATCTTCCTGGAAGTACGACAGTAGCCAGTACGAGTCCTCAGCTTGCAAACATTGAGAATTGGCCACTCTTTACAATACCCTCTTTATCTCCTTCTCAACATTCTTTACAAGTAGCAACATCTTACAATGCTACGACCTCACCTCAGGCTCTTGTTATTAGTTATTTTATTGTCAAAACTAATTCTGCCAGCTCTTCTCCCGAGGGCTCATCCAACTCCACCGCCAATCCTGGTTCATCAGGGTCATCAGATTCTGGTCATACTTCTTCTAAGAGCATCCCAGTGGGCGCTATTGTGGGTGGAGTTGTTGGAGGCGTTGTGGGCATTGCAGCTATAATGCTTATTATTTATCTTGTTCAAAAACGAAATCGGAACACTCGATATCAAGGCGGCATGCTCGACTTGAACGCCGGAACCCCGCTTTCTGGAACCTATTATCTTGATTCCAATGCAGGATCCCCGATGTATTCGACAGCTCCCCCAGCACCCTCTCCTTACGGTAGCACCAACGTGGTTTTGCCCGGATTTTCGAGCCAGAACTCTCCACCCCTTCCTCATGACAATCATTCCCACTTTGGTTCTACCAGGGCAGACACCGCTGGGATGCTTCAGGGACATTCAAACATACCCCCCATTGCATCATCAGGTTATAATGCCAATTTTGACGAGTTCTCACCTAATACTTTATATGCACAAAACCAGGACTCCAATGCGCCGGGCTCTGTTGCTGGGTCATCTTCGACTGCGAGCCGCTCAGGATTCGATCCTAGCCGACTCGTCTCGATGAAAAATGCTCAAAGCATGAAAGTGCGAGACGAGCAGTTGCGGAACAGTGAGATTAGGGTACATACCGATAGCGGTGTGAGACTCCCTTCCTCAAATGAAAGGGAAATTATTGACGTACCGCCACTCTATACGCATAATTGATAGCTTTCCACTCACTTTTCTGCTACGCTATCCTACTTGTTCTCTTTTGGGTTTGTCGAAAGGGTTTTCTACTTAAAGAGTTGTTGCAGTTTGGGGGTGTTTGGAGAGTATGATTCGTCACGTCGCGCGGCGTGTTCACCTGGCCAAGCGATGGGCCGATCCCTAGGTAGACGAGGGGCGTCTGAAATTCAATACCGACACGATACCCACGTCAAGGCCCGTGTAAAACTCTTTAAGGCGTTGTATATATTCTCCCTTGAATGAGATTCTCTATGTACCCAATATTGTCTGCAATGGCCCTCGGTTCCGCCTGACCATTATTGCGCCAAGTTTGTTTCCTCCGTTTCAGTACGAGGGCCAACATTAAAAGATATGTCCTACTCTTCTGATTACTATTTACATCCCGCACTTACAGTGGCCTGTCACCTGAACTACATCTTTCAGGATATATGCATACAGCTGGCGGGAAGCCCGCAGATGGTTCTCATATACTGATTGCCTGTTGACGCTCGTCAATCATCATGATCCATCAGCTTCTCATAGTGCTCGGATAAATACCGGTAAGTCGTCAGTAGTAGCAGGGAATCCGGTAGCAAAAGGCACGCGAAGATTGGAAGAAGACGCCCCTCATTACAGCTGTTCGACCGTAACCTCCTCACTCGTTTTATTGGACCTTCCTTGACCAGTCCTTGATTGCTGTTCTTGTTCTCATCTAGCCGAGTCTTCCGTGTTGGCAGTATGAGAGCCCACAATCTCCTAAAAAATCGAGGGTAAATTAACTTCCTTCGCTGAAGTATATGGTACTCCATCCTTTTGATGTCAAAACGGCACTTTCTTCTTCGATGACCTCAAATCCCAGAGTTCACTACTCTTTTTCTTACTCGCTATCGGTTCGAACTTCTACTCAAAAAGGCCTCATGTGTTATATCGCTAGGGAAAGATTACGGTGTGCCTCATTCATCCAGACAAGATAGGGCCATCTGTGAAGCCCTGTTTTTTGGAAACTGAGGAAACCACGGCGACAGCAGAGAAGTAAATGTATTCAGGCAAGAGAGTGGATTACTATGACTGTCACAGCGGGAAAGAAATAGTTGATGAGAACGATGCGGCGCTTACATGCCATAAATGGGCATTGATTGGTTTGGCCGAAAATTCTGAAAAGGACCGGAGATGTCAGAACTGGTAGGGACTGGAGACTGAGGAAGATTACGATCTGAGGGAACCGGTTCCTGACAACATCCTCAAAGAAGAACATCTTTGGAAAAGGCACCACTTTAACAGCTAGGTAGTAAGTGATAGGAGCTCGAAAAGCAGTGAAATTTAAATAGACTACCCGAAAGACTTGCGATTCACCTCGTTTTCGTTCGGGTATAAAATACTCTGGAGCTCTACCACAGGCTCGATAAGATCCAGCTCGAGCACTCTTCGGTACTTCGTTCTTAAAAATATTCCATAGAAAATGCGTTCCATTGCATTCGCTTCGCTTCTTGCCGCAGTGACTACCGTTCTTGCTGCTGTACGTAGGTTTCAGACAACCTCACCATCTCGAACTCATGTGTATTACTTTCTCTAGCCCGACACTATAAATAATCCTTTAAAGGTTGATGATTAGCTTGCAACTGAGTAAAGATGTCCATTGTGTCACCAGGTGAAACGTGAAGGTCCCAGCTTTCTCTTTGTCGCTTGCCCTGATGCCGACTTCGCATGCGACAATTGCTCACCGTTGGGCGTGCTGGACGAGTGCGTGCAATTTTCCGAAGATTTCAATTACACCATCACCAGCGTGGCCTCGACCTTTGCAGGCATAGCCTGCGCTTTCTTTGTGTGGTTGTGAGCTGGGCTGTACACTAGCGATTAGACTGAAAAGAGCAGCATAGGAACGACGATTGCTCTGCTGGCTCACTTATCGTTGAGAACCTCGAAGAATTCCTGGACTTGGCCGAGTGCAACCTGGATCTGGATAACACCCTGTCTTCATACGGATGCAGCGTAGTAATAAATCTAGTTACTAGCATCCTGTGTACCCTTGAGTTATCGCAGTACCTACAGTCGAATAATATGATTAATGAGTCTCCTCTGCCGAGTCATCCACGTCAAAGGATAGGTACCTCTGATATGTTTTTGCGCTTCAGATATTTAGGTGAAAGGAGAGTGAAGATTGCGCGCGTACGCATATGATACAATGGACATTAGATGCTAGTAAATTAAGTCCGACAATGATACAGTCTAATACGTTATTCAATCGTCGCTGGAGAAAGAAAATCATTGTGGAAAAAGTTAAAATGCGTAAAGACATGGACTCACTCTTTGGTCTCCCTCCGCAAAAAAAGATCAATCGCAGTAGAAAACGCTGCAAAGCCAATCGCACCCATGGCCACAGCCCTAGGACCTGAAGTTCTAGCAAGGATACCTCCTGCTACGAGACCCGCAGATGCCGAATTGTAAATATCGTTTTTGGCACGATACGATTCTATTATGCATTCTATACCCGCGTACAGCGCTCCTACTCTGCCAAAACCTTTTCCAGTGGTCCACATCCCTCTACCCATTTCCTTGAACATTGCGCTTGCTTTTTGGTGTGTTTTCATGCCAGCTTGAGTTTTCTCTCGTAGCAGGGGATCTTCATAAGCAAATGAAGAAGACATTAAGGAGAAGAAGGCTCCGAGGGCCAGTCCTAGAGAATGGCCCGTCAATTACGAGCCATTTTGTGAGGTGTGCTCGAATACGTACCTCCGCCGCCAGCTATAACCGTCTTGAACGCGCAACTCTCTGCACCCATGGACATGAACTTTTCAGTCTTTTTCATTTGCTCGAAAGCCTCCCGTTCATCTTCAGAAATCCCCGGTGGAAGAGGCTCCTTCCCCGGTATATGTAATGGCACTAGACCAGGAAAATTGGGTCCGTTCATGCCAGTGCGGATGCAAGGCCTAAAATTTCGTTCGGCGGATGTGTCGGTGTGATGACATAATGAGCGTCTATTTTCTATTGTCTACCTAATTTGGTAATAGACGCTTGAGCTGGGCGTCTAATGTTCTTCAACGGAGTCGGATTCTAATTCTTGCAGCTTCGCGTTCAGTCAGCGTGTATTCAGGTCTTTGCTACTGCTATTCATTTTTTCTAGGTCACTGTGGAGGACTCTTAAGCGATTCAATTCAAACATTGCGGCCATTTGGGCTACATTGTACTTTCGGTTACTCGTTATTGTTCTCCGAGCTATTGTCCGGCCACATAAAATGGCCGCCGCAGAAATTGAGTCCGCTTTCCTGCTTTCTTCTTCATATCCTGCGAACATCGCCTCCGAGCTCTCTCTCCTTCTCCCGACTCCAGCCCATTCCCTAACAGCAACACTACTCGAAAACTAATTTGCACCCCGACATCGATATCCTAATTCACGATGCACGCAACAGACCCAACTTTCCCGCTTTATCCGATCCTCTCATTATTAGCATTTATTGTCAGTTTCATTCCCTTTCCGTGGCATTTCCGCTCGCGCAACGTCGGAACTTGCTCGTACATGCTCTCTACTGGTTTTCTCGCTCTCGTTGGTTTCATAAATTCCATCATATGGAAGGATAATGTGAATAATGTTGCTCCCGTTTGGTGCGACATCTGTAAGTTCTATCTTCTTTTTTCGGAATTTTCGTTGTTTATTGACCAGGCTTCAGCTGCTCAAATCATCATTGCTGCCAACGTTGGCATTACTGCTTCGACGCTCGCTATCAGTCGACAGCTTTACAATATTTCTAAAGTTAATAGAGCCTCAGCTACATCTCAAGAGGTTAGTTTTTTATGTTACACACCAAACGCTACACTTTTGAACTAAATTCGTCACTAGAAACGCCGAGACATGATTATAAATCTTCTTATTGCTTTTGGACTTCCTGTCCTGGTAATGGGCCTTCGTAAGTTCACCATACTAGCTTCAGTTTGCTCAAACTAATCAAATGAGTTTGCATAGATTTTATTGTACAACCCCGTCGATTCGACATATTCGAGGAAATTGGATGCCAGCCAGCTACATTCAACACGTTGGCAGCATATATCTTGTACTTCATGTGGCCTGTGCTCATTGGTCTGTGCTCCCTTGTATACTCGGGTATGTCTTCTTCACTGGATCATGATGGACAGTTATCTGACCGTATTCTTAGTCTTGACCCTACGAAACTTGTATTCTCGTCGTGTCGAATTTGCCAAAGTCGCTGGTAATGGTTCAGGCATGTCCCCAAGTCGTTATATCCGACTCATGCTCCTCGTCTTTGTCGACATGATATGTAACACACCCATCGGCGTCTTTTCCATTATCGCAGCTTCCCGTTCCGCCGTGTTACCATTTACCACCTTCTCTGAGACTGTAGACTTTTCCAAAATCGAATTTGTCCCTGCGAGCGAGTGGAAGGCTGATACGGTGACTCGCGCCGTAGTCGAGATCAATCGATGGGTGCCTCCCGTCTTCTGTGCCTTTGTATTCTTTGCCTTCTTTGGGTTCGCAGAAGAGGCGAAGAAAAATTACAAGAAAGGGTTTGAGAGTGTGAAAAGAATTTTCAGTCGAGGGCAAAGCAGGGACAGAATGCAGGCGACCACTCCTAAGCCAAAGTAAGTAGTAGGATTTATTGCATTCCCTATTCCTCTGTTTTGACCCCTGCCTTTCTCTTTTCGTAGATCCAAAGCGTGGTCCATGATCTCCTCAAATGCCAAACCATCCTTCTCTATGACCGAATCCACAGTCGCACCATCATACTACTCTGACAATGACAAGTACACCCCGGATGACTCTTACCTCTACCAAACCGAAACTGGTACCATCAACTCTCCATCCTCTCCTCCATCCTGTTCGTCGTCTTTGCGACCATTAATTGCTGGTACTGGCGCAAGCCTAGTGAACACCCTTCAGAATCAACCGCCTTCCCGTCAACAAAAACTCGTCGATTTCGGACGTCGGATGGGATTGTTCGGCGGTAAGAAGGAACAAGAGAGGAGTTCTGGGATGCCCTACCTGATGAATGGCATCTCGGTGTCCACCACGAGCACAGTTACTTTTGATCCTACGCCTACTCCTCGAGAATTGGAAGGCGGTCGCGGATCTCACGATCATGGACGCAGTGGACGGGGACGGCAAGTTGACGCTGAGGCAGGGCTTGAAGAGATACCGCTGGATTGGTCACCCAGGTCCCTGCAGGCGACACCACCAATATATGTATCTTCATGATCAACGACCATAATTTATGATGGATATGGTTATGAACGGAAGCGTCTATGATTCCAATACCTATGCATTATGACTCCGTCACGATATCGGACGTAACGAGGGTTATCGCCAACCCATGAACACTAATCAAACGCTTGATTTGCAACATATATTCACATCCTATTCCTATCTTTATTTCTTTCCTTCTTTTCTCCTCCCTTTATCTCCTTTCTTGCGTTTACTTATAACTGTTCCCTTCGATTCTGGAATCATGCGGACGTTAAGACGGAGTTTGAGATGTTCCTGCTCCGTCTGACTTTTTCTTCTGATTTTTTTACTTTGACTCTTTGAGAGCCCAAGGGGTGCCCTCGCCGTCACGACTTGACTTACAACCAATTAATTGATTGTTGTATCGTTAGCCTCATACAGACATATGTAGTACCACGGCACCTTTATCTGCTTAATTACCTAGTAACTCTGTAGCCCTATATCGTATTTGCATACTTGAATAACACTCTTCTCTTCCATAATCATGTTGCAGGAGATGCGGTTCGAGATTACTTGAGTTCAATGGCAGTGAATACCACCTGAAAGTTCGACAGATATGGCTCGAAATCTAAGCAAGGCAAAAGCACAGATATTATATATGAATTATATATGAATCTACACTTTCCGATCGGACAGTAGTAACTACATAGATTCCATTATTCATCCACCTCCTTAGACGGCGGAGCACTTGAAGGACGACAGTGCGTTGTCAAGGTTCGGGTTGGTCACGGCCAAGTTGGAGTACTGCTGGAGGTGCGCAACAACGAGCGAGTCACCAGTGCAATCGTCGTTTCTACAGACACCCAAAAAAAGGTTGTCACTCGTTAGTGTGGCTGATCGCTAGAGGTGCAATTACATGCAGATTTAAGACCACTTACACATAGACGGTGCAGGCCTCAGGATCCCAGGTAGAAGCGAGACTGGAGATGTTGTCGTTGAAGTCAGCAGGGAACGGAGTGCACACGCCTTCACCCAAACCGCCGTAGATTCCACAAGTTCCAGGGGCGAGGTCGGGCTCCGTGCAAACGAGGAGGTAGAAGTTAGGTGCTTGACGTTTAGATACCTGGAAATAAAAGGCAGACTTTTAGCTCAGGTCAACACATGGGCATTGAAGATGAGAGTATTTACGGAGGCACCCTGGGGCTAGAAAAGTAGTAAAATGAGCTCGGAATCAAGTGTTAATGTCAATTAAATTATACTGACAGCAGCGAGAACAGCAGTAACTGCGGTAAGAAGAGTGGCGAAAGCAACAGAACGCATATCGAATGGAGATTGAGAACGAGAAGTTGAAGAGCGCTCGAGTTGAACTCTGTCGAAAGTAGTGGAATCTCGGAGTATTTATACTCGAATGAGAGGGTGGTAAGACATAAATATCCGGAGGATCGATAGCTCCTTCTCGAGTACACTAGACACTATCGAGATGCTGAAACGACTACGCCCGATGGAATAGAGGCATGGAGCACTCTGAATTGTGCCTTTTGACCATTGAGGACTCATAGAGTGCTATTCATTGAAAGCACATCGGGCCGCCTAGCACATACAAGAGTAGGTCAGATAAGAGCGGAGAAGATGAGCGGAGAACGTGGGACGCTGTTCAGTGGCTTTTGCATCACTTTGTAAAGACACGCCCGGTGGATATCTACAAACCAAACAGGAACTCGAAACGACACACGTTTAATCCGACGGAGAGATTGAAGCTACATTTACTGTGATACCAGCGAAAGCGCAAGGGATCAAACGTTGGCCAAGCCTACGGGAAGTGAAATTTGAATCGAGCGGCATGGTCAAATCGAAGCACTTTGCTTGAACTCGAATAACCACAGATAATGTGATTCGAGCTTGGGGGGGACACCCAGGAGGGGCTAGGGAACGAATAGAGAGCGGGACTGGGGCGGGAGACCACGCTACTAAGGACCTGAAAATCAATAGAGGTGATGTCACTGATGAGAGACGAACATACCGGAATAGGACGAGAAGAAAAAGATAGGAGCATATGAGCCCTAAGGCTTGAGGCTTAGATATTGACTGAAACATCGGTAGCTGTTCGGTAAGAAGGAAGAACTTAGGAAAGAAGGACTCTGAACAGCCAACTTTCTCGTATTGGCGTGTCATAATTTTACAAACTATGATGCAGCTGCTTTAGCATCTCAGAAAATACCCAACTTTAGACTGTTACCCCAAATGTGTAACGCGATATTTGTTCATCTCCGAGTCTGTGAGAACGAGACAATTTCAAAGTGGCTTGGCATTGGTTGTCATATATTTGTGGGAGGTAAGGACGCACTAGAAAAACTGGAAGGATCTGATCGGACAGACCGTGTCTGCAGCGGCCCCGATGTTTCATTAAAAATAACCTGTCTTGGCAATCCTAACCAATCCTGTTCCACCGGCCAGTAGTTAGAGTCAGCCGGGTTGTAATGCGATCTGCACGAGCCGAAAGCTTCGTTAGAAGATATGCAATTTGATTGTCCAGCATGAGTACGTAAATTGTCCTGACAGCGCTTCTCCAGCGCCTATTCAACCTTATTTCTTTCTCCTCCTTTTATCTCCTTTCTTGTGTCTACTTATGACATGCAGACTTTAAGGATGGAGTCCGAGGTATTCCTGCTCGAGTCCAGCTGTCTTCTTTCTGCTGATCTTTTTGACTCTAACTCGTTGAGAGCCCAACTCGAAGGGGTGCCCTCGGCGTCACGACTTGACTTGCAATCAATTAATTGATTGTTGTATCGTTAGCCTCATACAGACATATGTAGTATCACGGCACCAAGTTTACCTGTTTAATTACCTAGTAATTCTGTAGCCTTATATCGTATACGCGTACTTGAATAACACCCTTCTCTTCCACATGTATGTTGCAGTAGATGGAGTTTGAGGTTACTTGAGTTCAATCGCAGTGAATACCACCTGCAAGTTCGACAAATATGATTCGAAATCTAAGCAAGGCAAAAGCACAGATATTATATATGAATTATATATGAATCTACACTTGAGTCCGATCGGACAGTAGTAACTACATAGATCCCATTATTCATCCACCTCCTTAGACGGCGGAGCACTTGAAGGACGACAGTGCGTTGTCAAGGTTCGGGTTGGTCACGGCCAAGTTGGAGTACTCCTGGAGGTGCGCAACGACGAGCGAGTCACCAGTGCAATCGTCATTTCTACAGACACCCAAAAAAAGGTTGTTACTCGTTAGTGTGGCTGATCGCTGGAGGTGCAATTATATGCAGATTTAAGACCACTTACACGTAGACAGTGCAAGCCTCGCCGTCATACGTAGAAGCGAGACTGGAGATGTCGTCGTTGAAGTCAGCAGGGAATGGAGTGCACACGCCTTCACCCAAACCGCCGTAGATTCCACAAGTTCCAGGGGCGAGGTCGGGCTCCGTGCAAACGAGGAGGTAGAAGTTAGGTGCTTGACGCTTAGATACCTGGAAGCAAAAGGTAGATTTTTAGCTCAGGCCAACATATGGGCATTGAAGATGAGAGTATTTACGGGGGCACCCTGGGGCTAGAAAAATAGTAAATAGTAAAATGAGCTCGAAATCGAAGGTTAATATCAATTAAATTATACTGACAGCAGCGAGAACAGCAGTAACTGCGGTAAGAAGAGTGGCGAAAGCAACAGAACGCATATCGAATGAGATTTGGTTTAGAGGTTGAGAACGAGAAGTTGAAGAGTGCTCAAGCTGAACTCTGTCGAAAGTAGTGGAATCTTGGACTATTTATACTCGAATAAGAGGGCGACAAGACATAAATATCCGGAAGATCAATAGCTCCTTCTCGAGTACACTAGACACTATCGGGATGCTGAAACGACTATGCCTACGCCCGTGTATGGAATAGAGGCATGGAGCGCTCTGAATTGTGCCTTTCGACCATTGAGGACTCATAGAGTGCTCTTTATTGAAAGCACATCGGGCCGCCTAGCACATACAAGAGTCGGTCAGATAAGACCGGAGAAGATAAGCGGAGAACGTGGGACGCTGTTCAGTGGCTTTTGCATCACTTCGTGAAGACATGCCCGGTCGATATTTACAGACCAGGTAAAAACTCGAAACGACACACGTTGAACCTGGCGGCGAGATTGAAGCTACATTTACTGTGATAGCAGCGAAAGCGCAAGATATCGAACGTTGATAAGAAGGAAAATTTGATTCGGTCAGCATAGTCGAATCGAAGTAAGCACTTTTTTTTGAAATCGAAAGACCGCAAGTAATGGAGTTCGAGCTTGTGGGTACAATCTAGACTAAGCCAGGAGGGGCTAGAGAACGAATAAGAAGCGGGACTGGGGCGGGAGACTATGCTACTAAGGACCTGAAAATCAATAGGCGGCGATGAGAGACGAACATACCGGAATGGGACAAAAATACTGCTCAAACAAAACGCTAACGCGAGTTGAAGCATAACTAATTGGACGGACTAATCTCGGAAAGCTTGAGAAGAAAAACAATAGAGCAGATTCTTTCAATGAGCCCTAAATTTTGACTGAAACATCGGTAGCTGTTCGGTAAAGAGGAAGAAAGGAAAGAAGAACTCTGGCGCCATACTGTGAATAGCCAACTTTCTGGAGTTGGCGTGCTATAATTTCACAAACTATGATGCAGCTGCTTCAGAATCTCAGAAAATACCCAGCACTGTTACTGCCCCGCAGATTTGTTACGCGACATTTGTTCGTCTCTGTGAGAACGAGGTAGTTCCGCAGTGGCTTAGTATTGATCGGCATATACTTGCGGGAGGCAACGACGGACTATAATAAACTGGAAGGATTTGATCGGATAGACTATCAGAAAAACCTTCTACAAGTTTGTACATTGAATGCAGTTTGATTACAAGCCTCGCTGTTTGGTACCTACCGCAACGACCCCGACGTTTCATCAAAAATAACCTGTCTTGGCAATCCTAGCCAGTCCTTTTCCATCGGCCAGTAGTCGGAATCGGGTTGAAAGGCTATCTGCACAAGCCGAAGGTTTCGTAGAATATGCAATTCGCTTGTCCACCGACTTCATCAGTTCACAGAAGCAGTAAATTGTCCTGCCAGCGCTTCTCCAGCGCCTATTCAACCGAGGAGAGCTCATTGCTGAGTCTCGAAATCTCGTCAAAGGCAGCTCTAAGTAGATCCAAGTCCGCGTCCAAACTTTCCGCATGAGATTTCATAGCACCAATGGTATCACTAGCGGCAATGAGTTCGTGATGATGATTGTAGACGAGATTTTGACGCTCAGATTCGAGCAGACGTATGTCGCCCACTAGCTCGTTCTCCTTCTTCAGCAGTGTTGAAAGGTTCGCAGTCATTATGAGTTGTGAATAGTATGATTTCGCGTCAAATGAAGGGGAATCTGCTCGGGAGAAATTTGCGTTAGGGTCTGGAGAAAGTAACTGAATTTCAGGGAACTGGACTGACCCATGTTCATAGGATCTCTATCATCTGGTGTAGCCCTTCCACTCGAGCCCGGGGTCCCCATGCCGAGCCCATAATGTTTCCTCAGCAAGTCCCTGGCACGGGTTGACGATTTAGTCGGCGGAGTCGAAGGAGCTCTGGACGCAGGTCGGGCGGTGGACGAAGTGACACTTGGTCTACGCGCCTGGCGAGTGGGAGAAGAGGGGGAAGAATTAGCTGAGGCAGCAAGCGGCGATGCAGGTCGAAGGGGAGAGGCCGTTACAGGGGCCGCTGGAGGAATTGAACGTCGATGAGGGTTGCTGTTGGACATGGTAATCTTAAGCGCCTAAGGACAGGCGCCCTCTCGAAAGCCACTCAGCTCTGCGATAGTTGGTAGCCGAACATAGCGAATGTCATAACGAAGATTTACTGTCTCTGCATCGACATTGTCGTGCATTTGCTTACCACTAATGATCGGTTGTTCTACCTCGCCCAGCCGGCAGCAACAGCCTAGATTCTTACGACGCATCTATTCATAAGGTGCCTTCGAACGTTTCCAGCCTCACGGTAGAATTCTAGATACTGCTTCTAAATACGAAAAAGTACCGAAAAGAAAGTAACGTAAGAGTGGAAGATAACAGAAAGGAAGGTTGGGGAGAAAGAACGGGCAAGATGGATTTTTCTACACCAGCCTGCAAGTACAGGAGGAAGTAAATATTTCAATCAAGACATACTGAATCATATATATAGTACGTATGAGGTATGAGTTCGTGTGCTTGGGTATCAGTCATCTAGGACTTGGAGGAAGCAAGAAAAGTGCAAGCCCACCATCAATAGTTATGTAACCAAAAACGAGGCAGAACAAGAAACAAGAGCTATCGAATGAACATAGCAGTATGCATAAAGTTTAGAGGCACAATAGCAACGTTACCCCCATAAGGCCCGCTTGAAATAGGACTCCAACATTGGCTGCGGATCCTATTCCCAGAGATTGAGCAGAATTTCCCTGAGAGACACTTGAAGTAGAAGACGCAGCGCTGGTTCCTGTAGAAGAGTGGGCGGACGACGACGAAGTCGAGGTTCCGTTGAGGCGAATAGCGTTGCGCTGTTAAAAAGAGGGGTAAAGTCAGAGTGAGTTTGATGGAATGCGACACTGTTAGGCCAGAAATGAAAGCAAAAATGAAGAGAAGCGTATCAACATGTCACTTGAAGGGTTATCGTACACCGCAAACAAAAGGATAACTGAGAAGGGAAGTAAAGGTGTCAAGCGGCGGAAATGAAGTAATACATGCGTGACCCATTCGAAGGTTCGAACCGTTCGATAGAAAGAAGCAGTCGTTCGAGTTACGATAGAATTTTTGGCAGGGAGAAGCACGTACCCTAAACCCATCCAAAGTCTGCCCAGCCGTTGCTGGGTCGCCTGGGACCAAGTTGATAACGCCGACACCACCTTCAGCGCAGGTGCTCACGTCGTAAAACCACATCGTATCATTCTTATTTGACTCGAGAATGGGAACAGCAAGAATTGGGAAGGCGCCGTCCGTTATATTCCAGTTCAACGGGACGACGACGAAATTGGAGTCAAAGCCGTTCGTGCCGTTGGTATAATTGACTGGCTCGCAGGGAGCGAAAAAAGCCGACTGCGTGGCGGTATGATTACCTTCTGTAAAGTTGAACAAGACCAAATCGCCAACGTTTGCAGAAATTTGAGCAGGACTAAAGACGGATGAAGCATTGCTTGACGAGGACGAATTAGACACTGCGACAGAGAGAAACGCGTCGGATTAATGTCTCTAGTAGAGACTGGTCTGTCTATATTACTTACCGGTCACAACAATTGTCTGCGATGTACCTGCTGCAGAAGTCGTAGAACTCTGCGCAGCAGCAGCACCACAGAAGGCGAGGAATGCTAGCGATACTGGACGCATGTTGGAGGTGAATGTCCCAAAGGCAGAAGGAAGTAGGGCGTGGAAGAGACGTGTGGGGGTGGTCCAAGCCTAAAAGAAGGCGGGAAAGGCCCTGGACAACCTACATATCAACCAGGCTTACGAAAAAAAAATTTTTTTAATGCGTGCCTATCTCACGGAGCCCTCGCGAAGAATGCGTGGTATCGGATGCATTGATGGGCGTTCAGGACATGACGCGGATATGATGTCACGCCTGATTCATTGAAGGTCAAAGCGAGAAATATGAACTTTTGATATACTTCGTAAGACCAGGGAAGAAAATTGCAGCGTGCACACACCCGATGGGAAGTAATGTGTAGGGCAGAGTTCAATCCTCGAAAGAAACACGTTTCATGCATTAACATGCGTCACCAAATGATTCAAGTACAAATGCAAGATCCCAGTTCAATTGACACATTAGATGATATCCATTACGCGAACTTGCCCTCGACGATCAAGTGTGACCAGGCCGCGAAAAGGATCCAAAATATAAAGTGCAATATCATGCCCAAACTCAGGAATGATCGTGCAAGCCGTATCAACGTATAATTCCCTCTCGGAAGTAACGTCAATACTGTATATCAACACAACGGTAGACCCGCCGAGAGAAGCCATCCGCGTCAAGCCGATAGCGCAAAAACCAGGTACAGTTGTAAGACATCCAAACTCCGTTGCGTCTTCTATGGAGTTCATTCGGTGGTCATTGAGAATTGTAAAATCCAGAAGGCCATCTGGCTCAAGAGTGACGCGCAGGAGATGAGATTTCTGGTAATTATACTCCGCCAGAAGCCATGCAGATCCAGCATTATTTAGAGGGGATATATCGGTGGAAACCAAGTGGACTTTCGAAATAGGTCGTTGCCTCTCATGCGGCCCAAGCGAGTTTCGATATGAACCGTGGTGCGTCGGACGTAGCGGAGTGCCCGAAGACACTGTGTCGGGATCGGGAAAAGGAATTAATGTGAGCTGACTCGACATACAAAGAATATATCCTGGGATCAATACGTAACAATCCTCTCGGTTCTGTACGAGCGAGAAACATTTGATTAGTAAGTTTTGGGTGAATAAAATAACATGCCCAACTTGCAAGCCCGGGATGGGATAAGTTTTTTGGGATGGCATATGCATTAAGAACATCTCTTCCGATTCATATTGACGATAGATACAAAAATCATATGCAACGGGGAAATTTTCTTGACAGACCCGAACATCAGTTTCAATCACGATCGCGGTACCTAAATGATCAAGCTTGAGAAAATTACTTTTGAGAATGATTAGCGAAAACGGAAAGGTTATCAACGACGAGCACTCAAGGACTTACAGTTTTACCGGGTCGAAACAGTTATACTCTACGTAATCCGAGTTAGGGAGGTCGTTCAAGTCTAATACGCCAAATGGGAGGAGAAAGTCTGCGTTGTGTTCTGCAGTTCTCATCTGCTGGTAGAACCAGAAGTACCGGTAGTGATCTTCGCCACGTAGTAAAATGGGGCAGCTGGTATCCAAGTCGTACATGAAAAATCCAAAGTGATCTCCAATGATAAGATATCGGCTGCGGTATATTTCCAAAAGAGTTGCTCCCAGTGTGAAGGAAAGCCAGTTCGAACAGGTCATAGTGTGAGTCGTTCTGAATAATGAATCAAGAGGTTTTTCCAGCGAGCTGCTTTGAGCCCAGATCGCGGCCCATAGCTCAGCACGCAAAAGGACACGCTCGAGATCTCGGACAGTCTGGGTAGGAGAAAGGCCCGGCGGTAAGCACAAGCCACTCTTCCTGTATACACCTATCCAGACTGTTCGTTCCAAGGTCAGCGCCCGAAGCTGGCGGCATGTCTACATAGACAATCTTGAGACCCAATTTAACTCCTTTAATGAAATGAAGTTTACCTTTCTTGCTGCGAACAAATCTCGGGGCTTAACGAACTCGAGAGTGCGCAGCAAGAGGTCACTCGGTAATTCGAGCAGCAGCATGGTGGTAATGAGTTAACTAACTGTTACCATGGGTCATCACCGCGTCACCTAGAAGCTTCAAGGCTGTCACTGTAGGAATACTGATGCTCGAACGATGGACAGATGAGAAGCGGCGCCGAACACCTGGGCGTAGGCGCCCGGAAGGATGTCCCGCGTACCTAGGCGCTCACGAGTCACTGGCTCCTCCTGACTTCCCTCTTGGTGCACTCAATGGTATACGGAAAGTTCACTATTGGCTCTACGATGAAGCCGCGTTGTACTAGCTAGATGGTCAGATCAAGTTACGCAAGTGCTCAGGAGTCTTCTTGCCTAGAAGCCTATGTAACCGCAATGCAGAACCATCAGTCCTGGCATTTATATACCCAATGCAGGCCCAAAGTGACGTCTGCCAAAAAAGGTAAAGCTAATCTTTTACAGTCGCTTGCCAAGACTCGCCATTAGCTGTCCAAATTACGAGTTCAACGTTGTAGTTGCATGAAAGCACGCGATAATGTAGCAATATTAATCACAAACCCTAGTCTCGCATTCAGCTTAAACCCGGGGGCCTTCAATACATCGTTGCAATGCTTCAAACATCCCCTCCCTTTTCCAATCCTTGCCAAGATGCTCCCTTGGGCAGCGATATACAATGTCTACCCATCGAGCTACTTTGTGATATTTTTCGAGCACTCGTTGTCTTCGAAAATCCCCCTTTAAAGTCTTGGTTGTATGAGCCCGACGAACACCGGTCTCGCAAAAATCTTCTGCAATCCCGAATGCGCCTCACTCACGTCTGTCGTCAATGGAGAGAAGTTGCACACAGTATATGGTCCTGAAAGTCTCTCCTCTCGCTGTTGACTAATCCATTGTTTTATCCTAGGTTTACCCACTCTATGGGCTGATCTTCGGGTTTATCTCCGCTCTGAAGGAGATCTAATGGTCCATAACCCTTTCATTGAAGACTGGTCTCGGCGCAGTGGCAGCTCGTTGCTTGACTTCAGACTCCTATACTATGGGCCTGGCGAGCGTGCTACGTCGTTGACTGGACTGCCCCCCAGCCTTCAGGCCTTCACACCGTTGACTCGTCGGATAAGGTCGCTGACACTTCGTTTCCGCTGTTCCGATACCATCTTTCTCTTCTTGCATCGCGTTTCGTCGAGCCTTCCCGCTCTCGAATGCTTGGAACTGGATTTGAAAGTAATTGCGGAAGAACACTGTCGGTACCCCGATAAAGTTTTTGCCTTTTCGGCATCTGCCAAGCTGAAATCATTGAAGCTTAATGTGGATCGAGGGGAACTCTTGAATTTTCTATCATTTCCGTGTAGTCAAGTTTCCTCATTCGATCTTACATATGAGGGCATTCGCAGGAACTGGTATTTTGATATGGACGCCGAAGCTTTGCTGAACATGCTCTCCGGTTTTACTCACCTCGTCGAGTGCAAGATCAAATGCCCTGATAGGGTGGTTGGTCCCACTACCAACTTTCCCTTAATAGATTTACCCGCTCTTCGTTCCCTGGAACTGCATGTTGAAGATCACTCGTGGTTGAATCCGTCGGCTAACCACTGGCACATACTTGATACTTTGAAAGCTCCTTCCCTCCAGCTCCTTCACCTACATCACGAGGACTACGGAGACTCACCCGTATATACTTATTTCGGTATCTTTCACATCGTGAGCTTTCAACAGCGCTCACAGGCACCCATCTTCGAGCTGATCCTCAGCGGCGTCCCATTCTCCTCCAGAGATGAGCTGGTGACAGCCCTTGCCAGGTTTCCCTCCGTGACTCGCCTGTCTTACTTACATGGTGATTTCGACATCGGCATTTTGATGGAAGCGTTACAATGCAGAGAGGGACATCAACCTATGCTACCAGCGCTGAAATACTTTGCTTTTGACTTGCTCAGCGAGTCTCTGCATCGCGTCTATCTCATGGCTGACCTGCTAGACTCAAGATGGTGGCCTGCTGATTGCTCAGAGAAAGGGACCCATGGCATTCAAAGACACGTTTCTCGACTCGAGCACATTCGCATCGGCAGAAGCAATTCCAACTGCTTCAGCTCTTACTACGGATTCAATTCCGACGTGAAAAGGCGAATTAATACTTGTCGAAAGCAGGGTCTGCGCCTGGACAACTATCCAGAGGAGGGGAGCATATGATTGCGTGATGTCAATTTGTTACTTTGTAGATGTCCGTGGTAGAAAATCCTGATAGAATTGTTCACAGTTGGCGCATTTGTCAGAGAGTAAACGGTTAGGCAAAATTCCATATGCATTACAATCCATTATCCTACTTTTTTACTTTACAATTTTGCATTAAACCTAAAGCATAGCGTACACTACGAGATCAGAAACAAAGCTTATGATAAGAACGTTGACGACCAATCCTTACACCATCGGACTCCACATTTTAGAATGGACAAATGCCAAAAGTTGGGCATCAGACATTGAGCGAAGGTCCGTGGAGCGGTCGACGCCCTGCACAACTGTGAGTGATTCATCGACGAAGAAGAATGAAGCTACTTACAGCTTTCTGAGCAGCCCGAATAACTTCCTTGGCGATGAACGCACCGATTTCACGAACTACGAATCGATGCTTTTATCAGAAGTCGAATATAAACGGTGGATGGTATACTCACTTCGTTCAATCCTAGGGTAAAGCAGGTCGAAGCTACGCTCCTCTGCGGTCAAAGATTCAGCAAGCCCGAGAGACGAAGCTTCGACCATGGTATCAGTAACAGAGCTTGCTCGGGCCAAAATAGCTCCAAGACCAAGACCTGGAGAAATCTCAGTGAACGAACATAACGCGTAAGCAGTCCCACATACCTGGGAAGATGTACATGTTATTACCCTGACCAGGGTAGAGCATCTTGCCTCGCCATTCCATCTCAGGGAATGGGGATCCAGAGGCAAATAAGACCTGTCCATCGGTGTATTGAACGGCGTCCTGGAAGCTACACTCGGAAAGCTTCACGGGGTTGGAGAGAGGGAAGATGATAGGACGGGGGTTCAGTGCTGCCATAGCTTCGATCACACCTCGGTGGAAAGCACCCTTTCAGTACAAAGTACTCAGTTTGAATTCGAGCCAGGAGGACAAAAGAACTAACCGAGATTGTCGAAAGACCGAGGAGGGCAGTGGGCTTGACATACTCGATAACTAAAAAGCACGTTAGCATTGAGAGATGAGAATCATCGACAGTGCCTTACCATCGAGAAGATCCTTGATTGGAGGACCTGCATAGTCTCGGCGCGAGAAATCTGACGATAACATAAGTTGAGATTGGCACAGACAGGATAGTATCCTTACATTGCTTGTGTTCCGCCATGGGGCCTCGACTGTCGAAAACGAGACCCTGCGAGTCAACCAACCAGATGCGCTCACGGGCTTCTTTCTCCGATAAGCCTTGCAAAGTGAAGAAACTCATCAGCTGCATAGCAACACCAACCCCGGCAGAACCTGCGCCGAAGAACAAAATTCTGTGCGAGGTTAGAGGCTTGCCCGATGCGGCTGAAGAAAGCTTCGCAGCATTGATAAAACCGCTGAGGACGACGGCGCCGGTTCCCTGAATGTCGTCATTGAACAAAGGATATTTGTTCCTGTACCTCTCCAGCCAGAGAAAGGCGTGATCCGTAGAGAAGTCCTAGCCGGAGAAGGATCAACGTAAGTACTTGGTACATAAACGTAGCATGGTGCCTACCTCAAACTGAATGAGCAGCTTGGGGAATGCAACCGACATTTCATCCATGAACTCATCCATGAACGCAGTCATCTCTTCGTCTCCGATGCGACGTTGGCGGAGACCCATGTACAACGGATCATCGAGATATTTCTGCGTGTTAGTACCGAAGTCGAGGCAAATTGGGACCGTGGAGTGAGGGCGGATTCTGATGAAGATTCAGTTCAAAGCCTCAACACGTTTGTCAAGGGTTCATACCCTGCTCCAGCCACGTATAGGGAGAGTTTGCCAACGGAAATACCCATTCCGTTGACACCAAGATCTCCCAAACCGAGGATACGAGAGCCTGCGCGAAAGTTATGGACAGGTGGAAACTAAAAACGCAACGCCTCGTACCATCCGTGACTACAGCGATTCTGGCTTCATCAAGCTTGGGCCAGTTCTTCAGAACAGAGCCTATCTTGCCCTTGTCTTTGATAGAAATGTACTAGAAGGGTCCGAAAGTTAAATGCAGTGCACGCAACTTGGGATGAACCGAGACTAACCATTCCTTCAGGACGCCGGTAGATCTCCGACCATTTTTGACACGCTTCACCTGTAGTAGGTGCTGTGAGATAACAGCAAGCGACAGTTGAATAGAAAGTTTTTTACCTACTGTGGGTGTGTATATGATCTGATGCGTACAGATGAGCTAGGAAAATTTCCATGGACGGAAGGTAAATCACTTACGGGGGTAAATTCGGCCATGTTTTCCAAACACAAATTGTAGAACATGTCGGGGTTCTCATGTTTAAGAGCAGAAAGGTAGATGTACTTTTCTAAGGGAGAAGTTTTGGACCGTAGCTGAGCCAAGCAGCGCATGGTATGGACATCATCGTTGAGAACAGGAGGAGCGAGACCGTGTCTGGGCTTCGAAGGCGCTGTTGGACATCAATGAGACATTAAGGGAAATTTTTCTGAACGAGTCACATACGCTGAGGCGCCATCTTGAGCTTTTGGACACCATTGGACCAGTATGGAGTCAGAATAACTGTCATGATGAATCGTCAAGAATTTGAGGAAAGGTCTAGAGTCTAAAGGGAAGAGAAAATTTTGCTGGCATCTCCGTCGCATACCCTTGATATATATATGGTCTGGGGTTGCCCTGGAGGCGGTAGGGCCAATCCCCAAAGTGATGGCTTTCGGTATAAAGTAAGGTAAGGCGGAATGCCACGGATTCCGGACAAGTCAAAAAAAAAGCAGTGCACGTGAATTCTTCTCGACCGTGCCGCGTCGCGCTCGAGACGCTTCCGACGCGTCTCTCAACTTATGGCCTGATTTTTTTAAAAAGAGCCTTACCTAGACAGTCTTAAATATCTCGAATTCTCTGCTCAAGCCTTCTACACGCGCGTAAAATCGCGCAAAAAAAGGCACAGGCATTCGTTTCAGGGCAACATCCCATCAAACGGCGAAAAAATAACCATGCAGAACATGAATCTAACGTTACCAGAGCGACAGCGACTGCCAATGAAAATATCGTTCATTCATCATTCATAATGATAGGATGATTTTTTTGAAACGATGGAAGCAAAAAAATAAACTAATTTCGAAGAGATACATAGAACGGAGCAAACCAGATTCAGGATAGGATATGTATTATACTGGTTAAGTTCCGTCCTGTAAATGACCCCACGATTTCGCAAATTTGAAATGACCCTCCGACCCCTTCCGCTGAGTGTAAACCGCCATTTTTACTTATGATGATTCACTGAAGAGGCAGTGAGCGCAGTAGGATGGATGTAAATGGCAGTGTGATCGTACGTGCATCATGGATGAAGATGAGGCGTTGCAGGGCGTGCCGCGCTGATTTTCAGATTCAATGTGGGCTGGTCGCTCCTTCCTATAGCCTTACATGGGAAACGCTTTACAAGTACAACTCAGTCAAGGGCGAAATCGGCAGGCCTCAATGTCAGCGCCGTAATTGGCACTTGATTCCATTCAATGCGGGGCATCTAGGGTACAGTAGCTTGGATATTATATCTACAACGATAGTTACTAGGCTGAGAGATATGGACAGGTTACACTGCAGCGCGGCTAATCTCTATTTTTTCCACTAGCTACGATTGGACAGGAGCCGCATAACGTTCGTACTCTGATCTCAGCAGCAATAACTTATCGAAGCGTCTCTAAGTTCGCACTCTGTGTAAAAAAAAAATGAGTCTAATATAACAAAGTTACTATGAAATACACAATACTTGGTTCGAGGTAATGGAATACCCTTACTAGAATACTACTCTTCAGATACAGAACTTATAGTGGAAAGGCAGTCCGAGATCCAAAATGTGATGATATCGATACAGTACGGAGGTTACAATGCCGAGGAGACTGACTGAGAACAGGGAACGCGGGTAATCGGGGAAACAGTCGAGAGGCTGGAACAAGAAACACGCATAGAGATTAACCAGTAGGCAGGGGTCAAAAGAGACATAGGTAAGATGGTGGCGAACGAAAAAAAAGGTGAGCAATAGTTATGGTAATTCAGATCTTGCATATATCGATCCAATTATCAAACCAATTAATCCAGGCATAAGGAATGAAGGAAAATGGCGACAGTCTTTCAGAAACCAGAGTCAAGATTACGAGGAAACGCCTTGATTTTTTCCTCGGAATTTCAGTCCGTTGAGCTCTCGGATCACCAGAACCCTTCAAGAGCAACAGCAGAGAAGAAATTCAGAGGCTAGAACATCGGCAGGGTAGCTTCCGTCTCAGGGTATGAGCCAATGAAGAATCGCGAGGGAGAAGAGAGGCCAGTGGAACGGCAGGAAGGCAGCCAGGCCGACCTTCATGAGAAGGAAAGATAGAGACCACCCATACACAAAGAGAAGACGCTCAGTCGAATGATTATTGTATATCAGGAATGGAACGGCAGAGAGCGGCGGGGTTTAGTGGTTGTTTGCAGGAAGATCGATGAAGAACAGCCGAAGGACGTTATTTAAACCCTGAGAACGGGTTCGGTCAGTCGGAATTTCAAAAAAAAAACGAAGTGCAGAAGATATTTACAGGTTCACATCTCCAAGGATGTGCAAGGAGGTAATATACCAAAGAGCGGAACAATCAGATGCAGGCCCAGCGACCGCATCCTCCTCGTTCTTCCGCTTCCGGCGCCATAACGTCGTTTTCCGGCTGTAAACGGCATAAGAAATGATACTCAAAATAAAAAAATTAGATAAAAATCGTACCTCGGGCGTCCTGGTTCCAACGTCCGGAAGTTCGCGTTTCGGCTCGCTCAAACTGCGAGCCTCAGCATCGAGAGGTGCGAGGGGAGTGTCTCCGATGAAATCTACTGTCCGAGCTTCAGCGTCCGAGGATGTCAGAGGTGAGTCAACAGGCTCTGGCAAGCGCGCCACGACCAAGCTGTCAGCTGCAGAAGGGACAGGGACCGGAATCGGAGTTGCTGACACGAGTATGATCACTGAAAATACTGTAAACATTCGATCTGCTACGTCAATCGATGAAAACTCACTGCAGCTGATGACGAAAAGGAAAGCAGAGAAGAATTTGAATTGCATGATATTTGCGGAAATAGGAGGGGAAAGACTGAAGGAGAGCAGAAAATGCAAGAACAAAAGAGAGCAGAGCGGTGGAAGGCGAGGGGACGCTACAGGGGACGGATGACCATCGACTAACTAGCAGGGACACCCTTTATACTTGACTACAAGGTGCACCCAGATACCTCGACAACAAACCCTAAAAAGGAAAATACAACGTTCAACCCGAAGGTAGAACGAATGCATACAGATAGAAAACGAGCATTTGGCGCATAGGCACCAGGGCAAAGTACAAGATATTCACTTGTTTTTCCGGCGCGGGCTTGCAGCCGTTGATTCCTTCCTAGTTTGTACAATAGTTTGTACTTGCCTTACGGCCCGCGGGTAGCAAACTTGTTCTCGTCTGCAGGAAAAAAATATGAACTCATTGAAAAACTTCCTTTTGAAGACAAGATTCCCATATTTGGAAGTTACGTAACAATTTCGATCGCCAGGCCTTGTTCCACTTTTGGTGAAGTTGAGCTGAAAGAGCGTTCCGGATGGATGGAAGTAGCAACTGGGACCGTTGCAGGCGGGGTCATATACGGTCCTAGGTATTCTGGGACTTGGGAGAGTGATTTGTGCCTGTACAGGACACAGCGAAGGAAATAGAAGCTTCCCGGTGCATCTAGCGAGAACAAACTAAAGCACTTGTTGGTTAAAGGATTGCACTACCGAGACGCAATAACAGTCAAGATAAATGACCTTGTAAATTTTAGGGACCTTGAATCAGGGTACGACGCAACCAATTTTTCGTGGAAGGTGCTGTGATTCGCTACGAGGGTACAGTGGGTACAAGGATGACTGAACAGGCTTACCTGTACTTGAATTTCAAGAAAAATCCGGCAACGACAGAATATACAAGGAACTGAGAGGAGTGATCGTTAGGCGAGTACAAGGTTGACTGACAACATCCCATTCTGCGAGCAGTAAAGGTGTACAATAGTTGGAGTTCTGTTCGAATCTGTGAGAAGCTCCCATTGAGCACAAGTAACAAGCTATTGCTTACTGACCAGGGAGGCGTGCCTGCAAAATGATAGATGGTATTCGAGGTCAGATCTATCAGTCCATCCTAAATCAAGCATTTCAAGAGCGAACCTGGACCAAAATGACGCACCGAAATAGAGCCGGCACCGAATTGATCAAACCACTCATCAACAGAAGCTTATATAGAATGCACTTTGTACTGAGTTTAGCCATTCGTTTATCGTAGTCCAGTCGAAGATGGATGTCAATACAACAGTGTTGAAAGTCGCAAGGTACATGTTCTCAATGTACATGTTCTCTTTTAACGAAACGTTTTGAGGCTGTTAGAACGCGTTTTTGCAATCGTTCACTTTCATGCGACAAATCACATTTATTTGACCACAATAGAAACTCACTTCGCCAAATATCGTACAACTGTTCACTAGGCCAACACGCAGATATCCTACGCCACTTGCCTAACCTGGAAATACGATTCAGCATTGGATCCAAAGAAAAGTAGCTGACAAACCTTTCCAGTCTTCACATCGAATATCCAGCCTGTCACCTTTGTCTCACTCAAAACCAGTAAATTCTCTTGCAAAAATTTGACGTCATCCTTCACGCTTTTCTCCAAATCGTTAAATTCGAAGAAGTCTATGTTATCGACAGCCTTCCCTGTGGTCTCCTGCTCGTTCGCGGGCTGAGACTCGGCAGCAGATTTGACGATCTTGCGAACATCAGGAGCAGTAAAAGTGAGCATGCCACAATCTGTGTGGTGAATAACGGCAATTTCACGTGTACCCAGCAAACGCTGGGAGAGAAGAATGCTGCGAATGGCGTCTCGACTGATCACAGATGAGGAAGAGGGTGAGATACATAATTGATGCGTGAACTCACACGACGCCTCCAGCGTTGCGGACAACGTGAGCTTCGCCCAACTCAAGACCTAGAGCTTTGTAAACGCTGCAAGCAGGTGAGAGCTGCTCTTCCTTTTTAAAGCTAATTGCTCACTCAATCCGCGCATCCATACAAGTTACTTTGAACGTTATTCCTCAGGATTGATACCGAATGAGCTAATAGGAAGACATACCAACGAGCAATTGCTTCGAGGGAGGAAGACTCAAGTGCCCCTTATCGAACGTTTGGGCATAGGATCCGTTCTTTGCTTCGAATTCAAGGTGGGCAGACATACCGAGTTGATGTGGTGACCAGAGAGTGTAGGCGGTTTAAGTATCAGATATCCATCTACCGAAGGATGTCATCGTGGAAAGTAATTGCGCAATTTCCCTTGGATGACATATGATTGCTATGGGATTGCAGCTCAAGGGTGTGGAATGTGTAACTGTAAAAGGCTAGCTCAGACCGGAAAACATACCATCCTTGGAAGTTGACAACATTGACAACGTTGACAAGTCTGGCTAATGTTGGGCGCCTAATTCTGTTTCCTCCCATGATTTTGTTTGACCAACTCCCTGATGATATTTTGTTCAACATTTTTAATCTCTTGCCACCTCTCGATCTAATAGCCTTACGAAAGGTGAGTATTAATATCCTTTCCGTTGGCCACTGCACTGAACGAACTGCTACAGACTTGCCAACAATTTCGACTCTTCACGTCGAAACGAACACTTTGGGCTGCCGCTTGTAGAAATTCTCAACTCTTCCTGCCATCAGGATTGTACTCAAATCAATCTGTCTCGGACCTTGAACGGATTCTGATTCGCGCTCATCGGCTCGACTCTACTTGGCCTCATCTTCATAATGATGATTTCTTTGGTCGCCCTTCTGAGTCTTTCAAAAGTGAAATAAACGAAGTTCGCCAGTTGGATGTATACAGAGGCAGAATTCTTGTCATTGCTGGACCTTCAGGCTGCCTCCTGTACGATATTGAGACCAAAGCTGAGCTGTTCAGATACAAGGAGCAACTTTACAATTTCAGTAAACGGAGTGGAATACTGGACAATGAAGCAGACATTTACATTCCATTTGCTAGACGCGGACATGATAACGGCTCTTTAAACCCAGTGTGAGTTTTGTCAGGTCTTCTTCCGTTCATAAGGCTTATCTTTTGGGATGTTTGATCTGCAGCATTATATGCAAAATCGATCCTTTAAATAACATCACGGTTATGGATTTGGAAAGCGTCCCTATCCGGATATCTGACAGTCATAAAATCAATATCGGTTACAACTTCTTGTTAGCCCGACAAGAATCTGATGGAAGTTTGGCTCTACTGCATATTCCCTCTCAAGTCCTGTACTCTCTATCGACAGAAATGGTACGCCTTTTCTTTCCAAGTCTCGTTCTCACTAATGAACTATTCAAGACACGAATGCCCGAAAATGTGGTTTTCACACCCGGACGTGTTTTTATGTTCTTCGTTGAACGGATTGGCCGAGATATACATCAATATGTCGAGGTCTTTCCATTTCCTGATACTTCTGTGGTTGTTGGAGGAACCCGGGTACCTCGAACACATTGCGGCACCCTTCCACTGCATCTCATGGAACCTGGATTCGTTTCCTCCCTTATATCTGAGATAGACCACTGTGGATCCATTTGGTTCATCGCACTCTTTGATCGAGGTGCTCGTCCAATGCGCCTCACGCTCCTTCCCGATGCCAGTCTTTCCCATTACATCCCTGACCAGTATTCAAACCCTCACTATCACTCTGGTTGGAGCCATCCGTATGGATTGGTGTTGGAAGCTATTCCAGGTTCCAGGGCCAGAGGTATCTCCCGGACGGATGGGTTTGATTCCGTACTATATGATGTTCATTTGGACCCCAATGGAGAACTCGTTATCAATACCGCTTTCCTCATGATTCCTCAACTTGTTTATGCCAAGACTTATACCCTTGATGCTTCTAGAGGACTACTTATAGTGGCTCGTAACCCTGGAGAAATTGATGTGTTTGACCTCGCCTAGATGTCGGATGTAAAAACTACCCCTGCTACTTTACCCTGGCACCTCTAGTCAATTTCGATGGAGTTTTGCAATGCTATCACCTGCAGTATTCTTCTCCACCCGCATCTATTCCGTCTACTTTTTTTGTAGCAGCTCTGTCGGTTAGCGCTAGGAAAAATACAGGTTTCTCGGGTGCTAGAAATGGCCGGAGACGAGGAGTGGATGTCGCAGTCAGCGGATATTTGGTTGTGATACCGATGTTAGATGTTACTTGTCGGCCATCCGATGGTTTACGGACCGCAATGATGAATATTGCATCGCTGCCAGGGTATCTATGCACTGCGGCCGATTCCCGCAGCTGCCACAATCAAACCGAACTCTTACCCGACTGGGTTGAGCAGTGGTATTCATTTTCCTGGAACCCCATCAGCTTTTGGGGAGTCGAACTGTCATTCCTGATGAAGATGGGTCAAAGCGACAGATATCAACGTTTCAAGCGCCGGCAATAGAGGAGGACGGGAACAAATATTATAATATTAAGTGATGCTATCTAAATATTAGGTAAATGAATGAACATGAACTACAGATGTGAGCACTTGGTAATCTGTTATGGCATGCAATGCGTATGTACAAAAATTTCGATGTAGAATTGTTTCCAGTTGACTTTCGTATCGTTTCTCAAAGTAGCCTTCATTTACAATCACTCCCCAACAACCAATCCACCTTGCATCCTCGCACACTCTTTGCCTGCGAGTAAACTCGCAACCTGATTATATGTCGGTGGTGCCTCCCCAGTTTCGTCCAAGTGTCCAGCAACAAGATCCTCGAACTCTTGCGAAGACTGAATGACTCTAAGTCCCCTCAGGTCAGTGGTACCGAAGACGTTGTCTCCGGTTCCTGTAAGCGCAGGCGAAGGTAGGGAAGATAATTGTGAACGATACGACTGGTAGGAGATTTGCGATCCCGCCGTCATCCGCCTCTCAGCAGGAGGTTTAACTTTAGCGGCCATAACATTGCCGAAACCTAAACTCGAAAAGCCGGAAGACCGTTTAGCGCTATTTAGCAAGATGGATCCGGGCGCGCTACTGGCACTGCTGGTGTAATTTGTGCTTCCTGATGTTCCGGAAGTTCCCGAAGACGAAGACATCCGCTGCCGAGAACGAGATCGAGATTTGGATTGCTGTGACGATGCAAGAGGATCAAAGTCAACGTCGGTTCTTGACGTGGGTAACGGCGGAGGTAGAGGCATGAGCAAAGACATAGACGAAGGCGGGGGCGGAGGAAGGGGAGATGAATGTGGTGACGATATAGGTGGAGGCGGGGGTAAAGGTACTGTTGGAGGCGATCCGGGAAGTCCAACGACGCCCTCTTTCCTTCTTGGTCTGGCCTTTTCTGATCTATCCCTCTCAATCTGAATTTCTCTCCGTTGCCGTCTCATCTCTCTTCGAATGGCGCGCCGTTCCTGCCTTTGCTCGCGACTAACAAGGCGAGCGTCTCTGCGTTCCTGTTTCATTCGAGCCTTAACGACGCAAGGACAGCAGTCGGATGTGTTGGCTGTAGACGAAGATGGAGCAGCAGGTGGGGAACCGGGGGTTAATGGTAAGGGCGGAGTCGGACTGGACAGTGCATCCAGCTGGGATTGAGAGTCTGAGGCAAGAGAAGATGTCGGATCGAAATCAGCAGGGGTGTATCCCGGAAGAGAGGCAAACTCGGGGTTACACCGACACTGAAGCATCGATCAGGCGAATTTCAGGAAAGAAAAAGCTATGATACTTACAGAAAGTATCTGTATCGGAGTTTGAACCACGATATCAAACAGCTTCCTCTTTTTCTTCGGTTTTGGCTTCTTCGGCTCCTGTATCTTGACCCTTCTTCCACCTGGTCCACTACTTTCCCGTCTGAACATCTCTTTATTAGCCTGCACCCTCTCCCAATCGTCATCCCAACCGCTTTGCTCTATGTCCGCGAGTGCACCAATTTCTCCAGGGGTGACGACCGGTGACATTGGTTCATCTACATCCTCTGGTTCATCCGCCTCTCCTTTCTCAACCCTGATTACACACTTCAACAGATGGCTTATCGTCACATTACTCCTCTTATTCTTGTTGGATGGCAACAAACCCCTGCCGACATCCACTAGATCTGGAACCTTCTTTATAGAATCCCTTCTCCCATTCATACCCCATTGTTGCTGCTGGGCTTGCTGTTGTATCAACTGCGCACGCTCCTGAATTTGCTGCTGATGATCCATCATTTGTGTTGGGGTGAGATTCGACGCGTGTGTAAGTGGAAGAGGGAGGGAGAGAGGTATCGTCCATGGCCCGGGACCCATAAGGGACGAAGCGAGTTCGGAGAGGGCGACGGAAAGAGGAGATGAGCAGAAGCGGCGGGCTAAAGAGGGACAGTTATCGTCGAGGTCATCTTCAAGGTCGTCATCGTCCATATCCTCGTCGGTTTCATCCGAGTAGTCATCATCGGTGTCTTCGTCATCAACTTCCCTTTCGTAATACATTTCTTCATTTCCCTCCCATTGAGCTGCGATGTTGCTCATCAGACTTTTTCGCATTACTTTCCAAAGCGGACTCTTCTTGAGTGCAGCCGGGTCATCCGACTCTAATGGCAAGATATGCTTCAAGTCTTTATCCCTCTCCTTCATTCCCTTTTCACTGTCCTTACTTTCTTCTCTCAGCGCGAGAAGTGGAATTGTCAAGACGGGATCGGTCCTGGCAACTCGTTTGAAGTGGGTGTGGTATTCGATTTTCTCTACAAAAACAAAATAGTCACATTGAATAATGTCAAATGGAATTTAAAAAAAAAACAATAAGCTCACGTTCTATTACAACCCCCACTCGATGTATCCGAATCTTGTCCAATGGCATGAGTGTAATTTCCATGGGTATAACCCCGCCGATACAGAATGAACGGCCAGAAATTGTGATGAGATATTGAAGACTTCCAGTTCCGCCGCTGCTGATGAACGGAGGGGGAGTTAACCCTGCCGTCGGCCCAGGCGAGTCTGCAACGTCTAAGAAGGAAGTAGGAGGGGGCGGAGGAAGAGGACTTCCTGGTTCCGATCCTGCTCCTACTCCTCCACTACCCAGACCTGTAGCGAGACTAGAACCCATTCCGCCATCCCAGGTCCTTTCCACGACAACGCTCTCACCTCCGCCATTCAACGTATCCTCTCCATCATCCTCAGAAGGTCCAGAGACAACGAGCACCTCGCGAGTTACTTGCATCTGTATAAAGAGAACTTATTAAGTATGAAGACAAAGTAGTATTTTAAGCTTCGCAGATACCTTGGATGCAAACGCCCCAGGCCGGTGCACACTGGCTTTCAGCTGCCACTTTAATGTACAATGAGGCAAATCTTCCTCGACCCCATTCCCGTTATATGCCCCATACGCACCAGCGTGTCCACCAGCGTATCCACCCCAAGCGATAACGTCCTTCGAGCTAGTTGAGTTAGAACTCGTATTTGGGATGCGATTGCTAGGATTCCAGGGCCTCTGGTGAGATGACGCCGTGTCCAGAGTCGGAGGGGCATGTCCTGGAATAGCGAGAAGAATAGGATAAGTATACGTTCCTTTCGCAAACTCTTTCCACCCCGGACCCTCTCCTTCCTTATCACGTTCCTTCGAAGCGTCTCGATCGCGCTCTTTCGAAGATCTAGATAGACCCGAGAAGCCAGAAATACCGGACAGCACAGAAGGGGGTCTGGGTACGGAAAATGCAGTTGAGGAAGGTGCGGGTGAGTCGACAAACGTTATGCGGCTCTGCGCATCTGAGGAGTTTCCTGAAACTGAGCGGGTCGCGGAGGAAGCTCTCCTCTGACTAGTCAGTGACGCCGGCCGGCTTTGATGTGAGGACACAGACGATGCAGAAGTCGTGGTGGCGGTGGTACGAGATGATATAGAAGCTGGAAGCGGGGACGGAATTGGAGGGTTCGACGTTTGAGTACCATCAGGCGATGCAGAAAGGTCGACGAATCCCATCTCATCGACTCTTCCTCTTCCCCGTTCATCCTCACTGATATCCGTGGTAGCCCTAGACGCTGCGCTTCCCTGCGATATCCCGCTTGCAGCAGATACGCCACTCATTTGAGAAACAGTCGTGGCTGTACTGGTTCTCCGTTTTTTCTTCCACGGCAGCGAAATCGACCGCTTGCTCTTTTTAGTATCTGTGCTAACCGTGGTAACTCCGCTGACACCGCTGCCTGTACTGACGCCACTCCGAGTGCTCACTCGACTTGGGCTTCTGTCCCTTGGCATTTCTTCGCCTTTGTGCGTAGGATCCCGGCTGGTACTTTCTGGTCTTTTTGAAACTGACCGAGACCGAGAGCGCGATTTGCTAAAAGCATGTACAATCCGACTCCCGAGCGAGGCCAAGCTGAAACGGGACTTCTTCCGGCCTCGTGGGACCTCGTCCTCGTCATCTTGGGAGTAGTGTGAACGCGTATGAGAAGAAGTTTGAGAGTGAGAGTGAGAGTGAGGAAGGGTAGAAGCCCCTACTGGTGCAGAGGACTGAAGATGTGCACGAGCATGAGTCCGTGCGTATTCATAAGGGTCGGTAGGTTCACTTTCAGCATGAGGTCCTCTACCATCCTGTGTCTCACCCTGGTCTTCCTTCTGAATATCAGCCCGGGAAGAAGATGCCGAAGAGGATTGCAAGGATCCAATATCAGACTGAGAACGAGTCGCGGGAGGTAAAGGGCTAGCAATAAACTCGTTTGATACCAGCGGCTCCCTGGGGACGAGTTGAGAGCGCGATGAGGTGGTCGTTGAAGGCGCGTACGGGTGATTTTTGTGAAGTTTGTGAGGTTCCGAATGCGAGTGAGATTGGGATGAGGGTTGCGAAGACTCAGGTTCAGATTGAGAAGATTGTGCAGGAGGTGAAGGGAGTGGACGAGGTGAGGTAGGGGAAGCGAGCGAAGAGGTCTCTGTGGGGAGCGGAGGCACAGGAGGAATGGAAGGTAGCGGTGCTCTTGGAGCATCTCCTCTCGTTGGAGGCCTGTGAGGCTTTGACTTGGATCTTCTGCCTCCTGGAGCATGATCGCTGGACTGATTCACACCACTTTGAAACGATATTCGAGATTCGATATAGGTCCCAGGCGACAGCGAGTTTCCGGGACTCGCCTCGATGGGGGACTCAACCGTAGCTTCGGCCGAATACGGTGGAGGCGTTCCTTCAGGAATAGGTTGGGCAGGAGGATCGGGTAAACGCCTAAAACGACCACTGTCAGCACTCAGTGCTCTTCTAGTAGTTGGCGTAATCGTCCCAGACGTTTGACTGCGTATTGATCTAACGTCGGGTGATATCCACCCCGAACTCCATCCGGTTCCAGTAGGGGTTGATGGAGACAATGGGGGAGTCTCGTCCTCGAAATTGACGAAAGAGTCCCATTCGCTGGTTGAACGATCACGAGAAGTAGACCTGTCCCGCCGAGATGAAGCAGAGAAGACAGTCTCGGTAGCCGAAAAGACTTTGTGAGCCTCTGTCAGGTCTCTGCCGTGCGTCCCTAGAACAGTGATGAGGAAAATCTGACATTGATTGAAGTCGAATAATCGCACCTTCGGGCCAAACCGTGACGCTCTTCGCCCCCAATTCCAGTACAATCCTACTGATCCTCGTAGGTTTTACCAACTCCAGTTGCACAATACCTCTCAAAAACGTCGGCCGGGAATCGTTATACCGATTCCGACCAGTGGAGTCATTCGTCCGAAGGAAAACTGCAGATTCAGCAAGCCGTATCGAAAGAGTATTTTTGGCCGGGTGGCTCGGACTAGAAGGAACTAGAGGAAGGCCTGGACTGGGGTGGGCGGAGAATCCGGAAGGAGTGAGGGAAATTATAGACTGTACATCGGATTTCCGTTTACTAGCTTTGGTTTTTGTGGAAATGGCAGAGGAAATGATCGAGGAAGTGTCGTTAAATGATAATGATTGGAACGCGGATGCCATCATGAAAAGGAACACTATCAACTTGCAGAGCCGACGCCGAGTCTAAAACTTGTTATGTCCGAGAACCACAAACAGTTGAGACAGAACGAAAAGATATTTGAGACGAGGGGAGAAGAGAAAAGCGTAAAGTGGGACTTGTTCGCGGGAGGCGTGTTAATGTACCCGAATATACGTATCCAATGTACCCCCAAAAGTCCAAAGAAGCCTAGATTGATATGTGTTGATTCCTCGGAAAGATTTCGTTACCTGAGCTTGTGTTAGCGATTGATTTGGGCAGTTACTCTGCTTAGCTGCTGCTGCTGCTGCTAAACTTGGTTGTATTCGAAGCCAAAAACTGCCAGTAATTTGGGGCAAGTTGAGGTACAGTAGTTACTGAACGCTCAATATGCCCATATATCTTGAGAATTATGTCCAGTTTTCGTTATGTCTGCATGAAACCGTTCTGGGGAATGAATGGAGGATCCGATGCACGAGGGAGAGCGTGGATACAACTTAACCCAATAGAGACCCAGTGTCAATACTGATTCCGACTGAAACCGCAAACTTGCACAGGTCGTAGTAAGGTGTAAAGTCCCAAGTGTCCCAAACATGGTCCTAGATGGGGTATATACAACCGAGTAAATGGGCTCAAATCTCCATCTAGCCCCTTACGGTACCCTCGGCACTCTCCGGCCTCCGGCTTCCAGCCTCCCAGTCCCACCTCTCTACCTCCGCGGTCTGCGCCACATTAATATTATGCTACTACTTCCACATTTTCCCGCCAGAGAAACGTCCAGGTCCTTCATCGAACGAGATCTACAAACCTAAGCTGGCCCCAAGGGGGCTCGCCGTCTGAGATCACCGCTGGGTCAATCTGGCACACGAGAACAATTACATCAAAAATTCTCACACTACATAACTGGGTCGAAGCGTAGTCTTCGACAGTGGTATCATGAATTCAAATGACTGGAATACCCTGGGTAACATATTTATATGCCGTACACAACAGCTTATTTTTATCTGGTTATCCCGGGTCATAACACTGCTTCGAAGCTCCGTCACTCCACTCCTCTGCATGCGGTGTCAAACTTCATCTTAGTACGCATATACTCATGGAGGCGTTAAATGGGCACAGAGTCGGTAGTCCTGAGCGAGCTCAGCATGTCGGGTAATTGGGAATAGAGTAGAGGAAAGTTTGAAGAATCATAGGCCAAGGTGATTCGCTTCCTAACAACCCGCCCTCGTCGTGCGGAGGTCACTTTTGTCGCTGATCCTCGGCCGAACGATGGAAATTGGATAGGCATCGGGTGTATCGTCTCCATAGGCAAGTAATATGAAGATCACTGTTAAAGGATGAAGAAACAATCTCAATCGGGAGATATAATTACATGTAGACGTAAACCAAGCCGCCGTTGCTGGATCGATAATATTCTTCTCATAATTTTCATATGCTGCTGACAGGATCTTGATACTGCAACTCCATCTTCGAGTTCCTCCACCGCGGATTTTAGCCCAAGTTCTCACAAGCATCGACCCAGAAAAGCCACTGCAACGTTAACTCGCGAAACTGGGAGCCAGGTCAAGGTCTGGGTTACGAACACTAGTGGGTCGTGAGTGCGAGGAGAGTGCACTTAACACAGGTACCTGCTAGCAGGGATTCCTCTCAAATACCATTGGCTTAGAAAAATCAGACTGCGCACGCGACTCCACTACAAAGTGCGTTTTTCCTAGTGCGTTCAATTCGTCAATGATTATTATACTTCCAGTGGAAAGCTTCGATCTTCATGAGCAGCTGCGGAATATGTAGATAGAAGACTCGATCCGGTATTTGCATATTGAGAGCCTTTTGCAGCAGTTGGCAGCTGCCAGGAATCCCGAGAAGCGTTGCAGACTTCCATTCTGATTTGGTCCATGTACAGTACCTCCATACGCATATTTTCTGGTTAAATTGACAATGATCCTTGCCGGGAAAGACTCGGGCCCGGGTCCTAGGCAGGAGGCGGGAACATAAAATAGAGAGCGCATGATGCTATTCAGCACCGATAGTTGATCGTACGAGGCAGAAAAGCCTCACCGGCGACGCATATAATTGCGTCAGCTCTATGAGTGGCGGAACTCTTGCAAGTCGGGACTTGATCTAATGCCTACAGAGTACGTCGAGGTAAGACCTAGATTGTATACTTCAAATCAAGCCGGAACACATTCGATAAGTTCAAAAGGAGCTCAGGTTGCCGACTGCGCGGAATGTTCACCATGATGTTGTAAGATATGAACGACCAGAAGACGGTTAAATCAGCTTCGAGCTTTCAAACGGCCTATTGACCCTCACCAAAAAAGAGGCAGCTTACCAGCGGCGTACTCTACACTCGGCTATAGGTTTGAAACGTTCGATGTTTGCCAGTCCCTACCCTGCTCTACCTTGGAACCCCTACGAGGGTCGAGTACTGGTCTCATATTAGCATTCTGTGTCGACTTGTTTGAACACTGCACTTGGCACTTGAGGGTCGAGTAGCTGCTCGAGCGGGCGATGACTCGAAGTGTGCATATGCTTATTCCCCTCAACGTCCGCTGAATATTAGAATGACGCCCAGTCAGAACACCTGAGCTATTCTGCTTTAAGACCAAGCATAGTAACTATGGCCGCCACCCCCTGCTAAAGTAATCAGTGCAATACCCCAACATCAGCGCTATCACCGCCAACTGCATTGAACACAATGACAGATGGCCAAGTGAACGAGGAGACAAAAGAAATTAGACAATGTCGACAGCCCTGAGCCCATGACGTTCGATTACCTCGGATCCTCCGTCGGTATTACTGCCAGGGTAAACAGGTGTTAAACAGGTGTTAATGCCTTTTGAATATTTTCCGGAACGGAGACAGGCGGCGGTGACTTGGCAGGTAGGAAGGATCGTCTGGTATGAACAATTACTCGGAATAGCTCGAATTTTGACTCACAAAGATGTGTTCAAGTGCTTTCAAGAGGAAGTTCTCTCTGGGTTAATTTAAAGGATCTGTAGGTACACGGAGACTCTGGAATTTCCTTTTCAGGATCACATGGTAGCTGATGAATGCCCTGACGAGTTCGAACCCCGGTGTGCCACTTACCGATCCTAATTCCTTTCGTACAAAGTGCACCTGCGAACAAGGATGCAGGGGAGAACAGCTGAATCGAGCTTTCGATACTTGAATAAGTATCAACGTCGTCACAGCTTGCGCTCGAATTAGGAAGCCATATCAGTCAATGTTCAACGTTCATCAACCGTTGACGGGGACGTCTGTGTCGTATATCGCGTGGAGATGTTGGCACAACGGTAAGCTTTGCCAGTCTATTCGGAATTTGGCCAGTGAATATGCGTTACTCACTTGAGCGCGCCAATACCTTACATAGTACTGGTAGCTGTTAGATTAACTAGAAAAAAAGAACGACATGTTGCACCGAGAACTATTGAGCGCACATACTTAGAAGATGTGAATATTTATATAATCTTGGCAGGATCCTTTTGATTCAACTCCAGAAAGATGCCACCATTTCCTTGATCAGCATCCTGATAAGATGAATCTGCTTCAGATGAGAATGTATGCGCTGGCCGCGCCCTGCCCGCAAACTGCGGTCGAGACTCAATCCCGGTCATAGTACGTGCTCGGCTCGTGCGTCCTTCCTCCGAATTTAGGTCGTCTGAGGTTAGCCCAAGACTCGTCATGACAATGATCATAGTAGGAACAATTGCCTGGAAAGAAAAGTAAGCCAGTTTCCTAGTCAAATGTACTCAGACACGCACCGTCAGCTGAGCAATAGGATCATAGATGATATAGAACGCATTGTTTCCCAGAAAGTAAAGAGTGATTTCAATGATGAGCGCCGAAGAGTAGATGGCGCCAGACTCGATGACGAGGGTTAAAACTCGTCGATATTTGAAATGTGACTTATGAGAGATGTTTACTTGACGGCCTACCCACCTAGAGTTTTGTGAATTCTTTCTCATTGTGGCGAAATAAAAGACCTACTCACCAGATCCGAACAGCAATCAAAGTCGTAACGACGACATTGGTGGTAAGTGACATGGAGAACAGCGATCCGTTCCATTTCTCAAGCTGCGACTCGAATGCGCTATGTACAGTTTTGGCTTCTGCAAAAATTATACCTTGACCGAATCCGCAGACTGGACGACCCAAATGATCAACTTGAAATCTGGCGTGCGAACCACAAGAACGCTGCTTACCTGCGGAAGCAATGATTAAAAGGATAGGAAGAATAGAAGGTAGCCAGTTCTGTCCCCAAACATTGTAACATCTCCACACCTACGTTTATCGCACAAGGGTCAATCAAGATGTTCACTGTCAGCGAACTCCAGCCTCCAGGTTCCAAAAATTCTGGCAGCTCACCATGATGCTATCCCCTAAAATGGAATTTACGGTATGGATGATGACCTTGGCAACATTCGCAGGTATACTGACATTTGAGAAGAAAGCAGCTGGTCCTCCAGGTTGATTTCGCAAAATAATGAACCCCTCGATCAATCGCGAAAATCCCAGAGATACATGCACCGTAGAGAATAGGAACATAAAGACTGCTACGGTGACGATGATCTTGCTGAGACTGTGTCTTCGTTTGTACCGTACAATAAAGAGGTACGAGAAGAATAAGACCATGTTACATCCTACGGGATTAAGCTCATTCACCAACTTGACACAGGCAAATAAAAAGAGGTACATACCATAGAACAGAGTCTCTAGCCATATTGCAGTGAGATAGGCTCTGTCCAAAGGGATCTGAGAGGTACCCATGCGACAATTTTGGGGATTACAACACCGTATCCAACTTAAATAAGCCTGACAGCGTACCCATATGTACTCAAGAACTGAAAAAAATTTTGTTCAATTTAGTAAACAAAATAGGCTTAACCGTATGCGGACGAAACACAATGGCCGGATCCGCCGGATCTTCCTTGCTGCACAGGCTACACTCTCGACTCTCCAGTTTTCAATCGCAAAAAAAGTCCGCAGAGACGCATCTGCCAGCAAAAAGTTAAGATCAGGATGGGATAGAGACATGAAACCCATAAACACCTTGTTTGAACTCTCGTGCTCCTCCATCACCTTCATCTCCGAATGGTGATGTCAAAGCTTCTGTCAGCTTCTCCCGAAGCGCCTCGGCGTACCAAGACCGATCTGTCTGTCAATTGACGGCCTTCTACAGCGAATCTGCTTGCGAAGTTTTGCTTGTTTCTACACAGGTTCTAAGTCCCCCCTCATCAAAGAATCTGCAAAACTATCAAGAGTCACAGTGCAATGTGAAATCGGAAAACCTTTAAAGCGATATTTGGCATAACTTAGAACTGAACATGAAATCTAACCTATACTCTTCCGCCGAAACTCTCCATCCCTTGACCTATGACCTTCTTTACTGGCGATAAAAGCGCAAAGGAATAAAATAAAATAAAAACAAGGCTAGGAACAAAATCGTTTTGAAGATGGTCATTCTAACAAATGAAAATGTTAGAAAAATATCAAAATCTGGCGAAAGATCTACTGACATGTTTTCTCAATCCTCTGCCAGCACCATGTATCGATAGGTCGGCTCGTAATTCCAATCACACTTCTGTTTCAGAGTATACCCAATGGCGCCCTCTTCATCTGCCGACCATTTCTCTCTCTTCCACTGCTCTTCGTCTTCATCTTCGCCTCTTAATCGTGCCTGCGCAAAGTCGATCACAACGACATCTCGGCGATGGTTTTCGGAACCAGAAATGTGGGCCTCAGAAGATGACGGCACAATGAAGTTCTCCAAACGCACATCCTGGTTCAGCACGTCTCTGTCCCCAAACGCTTGCACAATATCCACACATTTATGGCAGAGCGCCGGCAATAGCTCGCTGATTGAGAGTTCATCCAGTCTTGTACCCTCCACATACTCCATCAGGATACCAGGCACTTCTGCATCAGTCATCTGGTCCGGCTGAGTATTGTCCGAATCGATGATGAATCGCGTACGACCGAAAAAGCGGGGGATCTCCTTGCCCTGCATCGATGCCATGCGCTCATAGACACGGATCTCGTTCTCGTAATATGAAGCAAGGAGTGTGGCAAGATATGCCTCCGTTTCTTCCGCAGATGGTTCGACATCAAGTTCATCATCGGCGCGACGCTTTTGATTCCATTCGTCCAGAGTGCGTTGCGATCCTGATGTCGAAGACACCCAAGCGCGAAAAGCCTCTTCGGTCTCCGCAGATAGTTCCGGGACATCATAGAATGCACGCAAGTCTTTTGTGTAGCGTCTATCGTAGACTTTTAAGACCAGAGTGGGCGGAAGAGCGGTTGAAAGTGATTCAGGTGCCAGTGCAACTTTAAGCACCGGCGATATCGTGATGGGTTCGAATACTTCAAGAACTATGACTTTTACGTCTATGATAGCAGGAACTGGAGACCCAGTAATCTGTAGGTGATATTCGGCACCAGAGTAGTAAGGGCAGCTGCACGTCACAGTTAATACTTATTTAGTATATTGACCAGACGGGGCCTACCGCATTGTTTTCTGAGGGCTAATATTCGGTATGATGATGAAGGAGCTTGCGTGACGTGTTTTAGAGAGGTACCGGTGGAAGAATTTGAACTGCTGTAAGTTTTGCAATTTGACTTTCATTCCTTAAGTACTTTCCATTTCGGAGACCACCGAGTGATAGTGTTAGCATATTGCCCTACAATCAGCTCTTCATTCCCAATATCGCTTGGACAGTGAAACCTAGTTCAGGTTTGGAATGCTAAACTTTGACCTCTTGACTAACCTCCAATAATCGTGTCGGCTCTTGCTTCGTTCGCTCGATTTGCACCATTTACATATCGTATGTGCATATCTACCAAGAATAACACTAAATGGGACTCCATAATTAGGTTGTAAGTACTAAGTCTGAACGTATGAGTAAAGCAGTATGTTTGAAATTCAGTCTTGTGTCCACACAGAACAGCGATGAGTCGGACCGATGACTGCTCAATCGCAACTTTTTATTTTTTGACAAGTATGAATCTAGAGTACTGCGCTATAAGAGTCAACCCTGAGAGCGAATTATCATCCCTATGTGCTTCGAGAGGCCACTGTACAAAGAAGCTGGGCATGACACTGTCCAAAGGTCGTGGGGGTGAGTGTACAACTTTTAGTGTAAGAGTTTCGTGTTCGGTATTAGGGAACAAAGTTACACTAACAGCTTCACTACTAACCACAAGAAATTCAAGCTCAGCATTCACATAATTGTATTTTGAATACTTATTCAGGAAGGCCCAGTTGCCGACTCACATCTCGAAGAAGTGCAATGTGCATTTGAGTGCATTTTTACAATTTACAAACAGAGTTAAATTATATTTTTGGAAGGCTTCACAGGCTGCCAACAGTCAGGCCCAATACTTACGAAGCATTCAGGAAAACTTCACTACTAATCACAAGAATTCTAGCTCAGTATTTACAAAGACAGTTAACTACATTTTTTTTCAGTAGGAAGGCTTAGCCGCTGAGTCCTGACCTTAGGAACTCTGTTCAGTATGTACGAGCAAAGTTATATTTAAGAAGGCTTCACCAGTGACTACTGACTACAAGAGCATCACGGTCAATATTGAAGTCAGTAATTACGAAAAAAATTGCTATATTCAGGAAGGCCTCGCCGCTGACCATAAGAATCATACTGAGTATTTTCCAACAAAGTTATGTAATTTCAGGAAGGGATTGCTTAACCATATCATGTCCGGTATTTACGAACGAAGTTATACGTATGCTATGTTTAGGAAGGTCTCTTCGCTGATCGTGAGTATCGGCCACCGCGATGTAGCGCGCGAGATACTCCCGACACCCAAGGGGGCTCAAGAATTTAAGCGCCCGTACGACGCTAGGTTAGTTAGTTAGTCTCAAGCAGGAAAAAAAAATTTCCACCCTAGCCGAAATTGGGCCGAAAAGATGTGAACCAATGCCCCCGATCGATGAGTCGACTTTTCAGCGCTCAGGTCAAATGGAAATATAACCTAGATCTGATAGAGCTTCCCAAATGCCTGTGTGAACGGGTGGTTGCAGAGGGTGAACGAAACAAGAAAATGGCAATTCAATGCTGAAGGAAGGGTTGTAAGACTGTCTGGGTTTGTTACCATTTTTGAGCTCAGTTTTGATTCTATTGACTATAGTACCACTGGCATGTAGACTGTGCTGGGATCCATTTTTTACAAAGACATGGACTTGCAATGCTTTTAGCAGTAGTACAGCACATCAACAGCATTTCTAGAATCTAATCTAATTGCGATATGCCAAATATGGGTCATGGGAATTAATTACATAGTAGTTAGTCCCCCGACTGCTTGAGAAAAAAAAAGGTTTTCCGACCATTTAGCTGGGTAGGTCCCCCCCCAAAATTTCAAAAAAAGAAAGAAAAAAAAATGAAGAAGAAAGGACTCCGGCCCGACAATTTTGCCATGACGCCACCATTATGGAACTTCTGCTGCTCGTACTTATTATATCAATTTTTCGATAACAATATGTAATGTATATTCAGCTTGAAGAAAATTAGGCGAACATGCACTGAATAGAAAATGTCTTCACAAAGTCGTGTTGAACGAGCGCAGAATACTATTTTTTCTTGATTTTTCTCTTCCGCACTCTGCGCGGTTCCAACTCAAATAGTCCAAAAGCTTGCGTATTACCTTGCTCTAGATACTATAGCATTCAGGATGCACTTCTGAGTATTGATCCCACCTACTCAGCTAATTTTTCTTCCGCGCTTCGCGCGGTTACTGGAACTGATGAGCATGAATCAAGCAGGCCATCGAGAGTGAATTATTTTGAATATGAAAGTTTTTGATCCCAGAACCTCCAATTAGTTCTGACGTAGATAGCGAGCATCATTCACATCCACACGCATTAGATGTTGCGTTCAAAGTCGTGCCGTGGAAATGACAAATATTTGAATGTGCTGAGGGTCCGAAATGCTGCGCCTGCGTGGCTGTGGGCTATGCCGCTGAACTCGGCATTGGAGTTATCTGCCATGGCAGATAACTTCGAGTGTAGCTTTTTTGGCGTCGGCAGTTCACCATGAAACACACTTATAAAAGTTCACACTGGGAATACGAGCTTATATCAACAACATATATTTATTTTAATGTGTATCATGAGAAACTGAGGCGAAGAAATGCATTTTGGCAGATAACTGGCAGATAACGCAGCTATCTGGTCGTGGGAACCTAGCTAAATGGTCGGTAAGCCAAAAAATCAACCAAAAAAAAATACACCGGGGGCTGATTTTTTTTTTCTCAAGCAGTCGGGGGACTAACTACTATGTAATCAATTCCCATGACCCATATATGGCATATCGCAATTAGACTCTAGAAATGCTATTGACGTGCTGTACTACTGCTAAAAGCATTGCAAGTCCATGTCTTTGTAAAAAATGGATCCCAGCACAGTCTACATGCCAGTGGTACTATAGTCAATAGAATCAAAACTGAGCTCAAAAATGGTAACAAACCCAGACAGTCTTACAACCCTTCCTTCAGCATTGAATTGCCATTTTCTTGTTTCGTTCACCCTCTGCAACCACCCGTTCACACAGGCATTTGGGAAGCTCTATCAGATCTAGGTTATATTTCCATTTGACCTGAGCGCTGAAAAGTCGACTCATCGATCGGGGGCATTGGTTCACATCTTTTCGGCCCAATTTCGGCTAGGGTGAAATTTTTTTTCC